>AUXJ01000011.1:0-53937 GCA_000482205.1 Herpetomonas muscarum
CGTACTCGGCTTTCGGGGAGCTGAATAATGGTGGCGCGAAGATTCTGCCAGGAAGATGGTTGTTTATCCGTCTACAATGTTGAACGGGTACATCCTGGGATGTCCTCTCGAAAGTGGAGATCTAGAAGAGAGCGAAGGAATCGGGGTTGGACAGGTGTGGTGAGTTTGGCGTGACATGAGTAGGACGGTAGGAGGCGGAGAATACATAAACCGCAATCGAAGGGCAGTAAAGAGGACAACAGAATGCAACATAGCTTCACAGAAATGTTGTGAGAGGTTGAACAAGCGGTTGTTTCGCAAGCACAAGAGGAGTGGCTTTTGTATGATCGCGAGCAGGCCGTGCCATGACTCAATTCATGGTTTTTCTTTGTTTCTGGCGTCACATTACCGTGTGGAAGGATGGGAGGAAATGTAAAGAGTCATAGGTGAAATAATAATCATAAAATTTGGGTGAAGAGGTGGAAAAGAACAATGAAAAATATAAAATATGGTGTATGAGAATTTGTTGTGATGTGCGGGTTGTCTAGTATCGCCCGATAACGTGTTTCCTCGTGACAGTGAAGAAGAGGATAAAGCGGTGACACGAGATGAAACCATCCCAGTACCTACACGAAGAGACTTCGTAGTAAGATACGAGCTACGGTGCGGACGGAACTATAACAGCGCCAACGCGTCAAAGAGGAGCGTGAAGTATATAATGCAAGAAAAATATCCTGCACCCGTTGTAACAAGACGGTTATCCATCTGCTACAGAGGGATCACAGGAAGGTATGATATAGCTGGTATGAAAATAGGAAGTGAGCAGTCGCAATGGAAACAAAGCACAGCTCATTCGGTGTGTAAAGGAAAGGAAAGGAAAATGATCGAAAGAAAAGAACGGATGAGACAGTCGTCTATTAATAGTGTTTTATGGTAGGGACACTCACAGTTACATCCACACATGGCAACAAAGGAACCGTTGCGCGGGCTTTGAGAACTACAAGACAAGACCCTATACAGCATTGACTGCGGAGCCCATACCGATGCGAGATGGAAACAAAGGAGGAGGGCAACTTTACTCTTGAAATGATCAATGCGTATGCTGGTGTTGAGCCACGATGTAGTGTCTGCCATGGATGTTGCTGCTACCTGCGCATGCGCACACACAAGCACATGTATTGGGAAAAAAGGTGAGCAGCGCATCTGGACGAAAAGCACCGAATACACATCGAGTACAAAGAAAAAGAAGCATAAAGGAAGATAGGAGCGTAGGACAGTCGCAAGTGGGACAGAAACTGAAGGAAAGGACTCGAGGGGTTTAGGGGGAAAAAAAAGGACTGAAAGGAGAGGAATACAACAGAGGAAGGAGATAGGCAAACAAAAAAAAGGACAGAAAAGTAGTTGGCAATGGGTGTGCTTGTTGCTGGGAGGGAAACCGAAGCAGCTAAGAGAAACGGTAAGTGTGGGGAGGAAAAGCAAGGTCGAGGTTCTCACTAACGAAACGGAAGAATGGAACGCTTGCCACTCAAACAAGTGAGACGGCACAAATTCGAGATACGTCCGGCGCCCTGGCAACGGTAGATATATGGAAAGGAATTGAAGCTTTTTTCCTTACTTTCTCTTGCTTGAGACAGCGGAGACACCCCAACCCCGATTTAGCCTACACCACTCCACACTAGGTCACAAGAGGGAGGCCCGGCCACCACGATGTGACTCCATTGCAGACGGATCGCATCACTGCCCGACGCACGCGTGTGTCCCTGGGGAGGTGTGCAGATTACGCGGAGGATGAGGACATGGCTTCGCCACCCACGCGCGCCTCCGGCTCCCTATCCGGAAGCGCCGCAGCCTCCTCACTGGCAGCGTAAAGGCGGGCCTTCACCGCTGCACGATGCCTCAACACGAAGCGACGGTAGCGGAAGTGGCAGATAAGCGCGCCAACGATAGCTGTTGCGTTTACGGCCAGGAGAACGGCAAAGGGGGTGGTCACACACTTTTTCCCAGCACAGAATGGGTAAACGGTACCCCCTGCGTCACGCTGGCGGATCGCCTCGCGGGCGTAAACCTCACCATAGGCAAAGCGGTTCAGTGCGATGACAGCGATGAAGGCGCCAGAGTACATAAAGTTGTAGTGCTTGCCGATATCCTTGGCGAACATGGTGCGCATCGTAACGCCGGTGCTAGCCCAGCTGAACCCATTCCCGAACGAGTCGAAGAAGAACCCAATGATGACAGCACGCGACTTCAGCGGAAGGGCAAGCAGGAAGATGAGGCCAAACACCATGCAGCACGCCGACACAGGATAGGCACTGGTGATGACGGGGCGGCCCTCCACAGGGCGTGACGAGACCCAAGACTCAAAGAATCCAAAGGACATGCGGCCCAGTGCGGAGCCAATTCCAATGAAGGCGGAGTACAGCGTGTTCAACTTAATGTCGTACTCGCCGTCATTGAGTGCGCGGTACAGCTGGGCCGAGTTGAATGAAACAACAATGCCGCAGCCCCACGTCGCCAGCGTATTCCACCAGCACATCCAGAGATCGACGCCCCGGATATTCTGCCAGAAGGTGCCCTGGTACTGTGGGTCGCGGGAGTAGGCCAGCATGAGTTCGGTCCCGCCTTCCTCATCCCCGGCGGCGGCGGCCAGAAGTGCGTTGGATGCCGGTGGGTCACCCGTCTGGGGTGCCACGCGTGGCTTGTTCAAGTGGTCGCCACCTCCTTCCAGTGCGGCCACGTCCGACAATGCGTCGAGATCGTCGCTCAGGCTCTCCTGCAGCGGTTCTGCCGCTGCAACATTGCCCTCCACGATACGCTTCTCCATCAGCACACCCACCCCACCGTCCTCAGCAGGCTGGTTGCTGCTCGCCGCCATCTCTAGCTGCTGCAGCTCCAGCGGCACCTCAGGGAGGTTGGCGGAGTACTGTTGATTGACGCCACCGAGCCAGGGGATAGGGGCTGCAACGAGGGATACCATGAATACGAGGATGATGCAGCCAATGCAGATGCCGAGTCGCTTGTTGTCCGTCATTCCAGGTGCGTAGGCCACGCACAGCGACTGCGTGGTAATGTAAATCACGAGAGCGATGATGACAACGTAACCGTAGATGAACCGTACCATGGGCGGCTTCTGTGTCAGGTAGGCCTTCTCCGTCAAGCGACGCCGAATCTGCTTTTCCTGCGGCAGGCGACGCTTCTCGCAATCCACAAGGTGGTATGGGGGAAAACGAATAAGGTAAATGGCCATGCCACCAGCAACGACGACCACCGCTGTCAGAAAGTACATGTAGGCGGCGTACTTTTCGCGGAAGAAACTGTAGTTTATGACAGCAAAGATGCTGGCACCAAGACCGGTCAGCACTTTCATGATCGCGACGACGGACCCCATGCTGGTCGGGAAGTTACCCATCACAGCCATCAAGGAGCCAGTGTCAAACATTGCACAACCCAGGTTCATGATCGCACAAATCACAGCAAACTTCACCACGCCGCCCTCGAACTTTTCGTCAAAGGCGAGGCCAAACAACAGTGTGCCGAGGGCGTTTAACACTGTCGAGATGATGCACACATACATCGGACCGGCGTAGTCGAGGAGCATACCGCCAGGAAAGGTGACATACCCAATGACAATGCCAGTCGTCGTAATGGTGGTCATGTCCTGGCTCGTGAAGTTGTACCTCGTGATCATGTAGTTGCTGATGAGGTTGAAGCCGTAGAAGGTGGAGATGCAGATACCCGCACCCAAGCCACCGAGAAGAATGCGAAACCTCTCGAGCTCGTTGATCCGGTACGTGTCGGCAGTCGCCGGCATCTGGTCCGCCCGTCCCCCAAAACACCGACGAAGGGTATCCATTGCGCGTACGAAAGGGAAACTTGTTGAATGGGGAGGGGAGTGGGGGTGGGTCGGGAGAGCGATTGCCAACGGGAAAAAAATGTGATGTCCTTAGAAGAGGTAACCCGTAAGGATAGGTAGGCCTGTTCAGATATATATATATATAATATATAGATATACAAAAACTCTTCCTATTTTCGATTTGGTTGGAGAAAAGTATCAGCGTAGGCTTTCTCATGTAGTGAGCGAATTTCAGGCGTCTGCGAGCGGCCGTTCGATGGGCTTTCCATTCTCCTCTTGCAGGTAGTCGAATTTCAATCGATTCATCTCCTCATTCATACATGTATATAGACGTTTATCTTGCCCAAGGGGCGACTGACTGGATGCGAGTCCCTTTCAGCGGAGGTCACCACTCTACGTTGCGCAGCGACCACGCGCCGTCTTGAACAGCAATCAGCAGCGATGTACAGGAATCCCGTACATCACCAAATAGTAAAGGTAGAGAAAAGAAATATATCATAGAAAAAAAGATTCATTGGATGGCTGACACCGAAAGCGGTGTTGTTGTGTGTTAATAAAGAAAAGTAGTTCAAAGTATAAACTTAAAAAGTGAGGGTCTCTTGTTTGTTGGTGTTGTTTCTCTGTGTGGTTGACGAAGTAGCCACGGTTTGTCCTGAAAGCTAAAAATGGGGGAAAAAAGATGACAGGACATCCGTAACAGGACTCCGTGCGTATTTCAGAGGAATAGAGAACGAAAATCATTAAAATATTTTTATTTGGTACGGCAAGTAAGTCACGGGCGGAAGAGCTGTAACAGGAGGATGGGAAGGGGAAATTTGAATAGGTTCGATCCAGGACCACATCTGGAGTGGACGAATTTCACGCGGCTGCGAGCGGCCGCTCGATGTGCCTTCCACTCTCCCCTTGGACGAGACTTCACTCGGTCGCTTCACCTCCCCAATCCATACACTGCTAGCCCCTTATGACGGTGAACACCTCCTGTTCCGACGTCCGTGCCTGCAGTAGGAGCTGCAAGGTAGGAGACCAGCTCGCTTGCCAGCTCCCCCGGACCACGCAGGAAAGATCGGGCGGTATGGGACACGAACAAAAGGGGAAATGCGTGAAAATCTGAAGAAACCTAGTTCTTAAGCATCAATATCCCCAATTGGTTCTCGTTGATGAGGCACAACTCACTTACCCTTTGGTGGTGCTGTGAGGTTTGTTTCGGTCCAGTTTTTCGATCCAGAGAGGTACAGGCCGACGGCTCCGCCAATCGCAGCGCCTGGAGCTGCTCCTTGAGGACCTGCGACAGCCATGCCTGCCATACCACCAACAAGACCTCCGTAGCCGGCGCCAATGGCGCCGTAGGCAGCATCCAGCATCCGGCTGTCTCTTTCCTCGCTGTCCTTCCTGTCGTTGTCATTCTTGTTGTCACTCATTTCCTCTTTTCCACGTATGTGTGTGTGTGTGTAGGGAGGGGGGGGGAGGGTGTAGGGGTGTGTGTGTGTGTGTATGCGTGTGTGTGTCTCGGAGTCAACCGCTTGACCTACCTTTTTATTCTTATTTCCACGGGTGAATTACTTGCAGACGGAAGAGCTATAAGAGGGGGAAAGGTAAGGTGGAATTTGAATAGGATCCATCTGGGCCAGCAGCGTCATTCACCTCCTGGAGTCTGTGTTTTGGCGATCATATTTAAACTTAGGGGATCGGTAATAGCAAGACAAGCTATAGTATGTCGTCGAGTATCGATCTTGAATCATTAGCAGCAACCACTTCAAACGCTTCCGTCTGAGAAGACAGTCTATAGACTTCTACCGTCCTGCCTGGACAGCGAAGCCGAAGATGAGTAATACACCAAGGTAATATATGAGCTTTATTTTGGATGTATTTGTGCAGCGGTCGGCAAAGTTTACGTTCTCCGGAACGTTGCAGGGACCTCGTTGCTTTTCTTTCTGCTCCACATGTCCACCAATGACCCCCTCAGTGCGACAGCAAGAACACAATTAGGAAGAGAAGAGAGCCAAACACCATTGCCACGGCAAAAAGTTGGCTCGGCACCATTCTCCCGTCTTTCCCCGTTAAGCTGCGGATGAGCATGTGCGTGAGTGCATTACCACCCAGCTCCTCCTGCGTGGGGAACGTGTTGATGCCAAGCACCTTCTGCGCGGTCACCGCTGGCTGGGGTGTAGTCGGGGTATCGAGCCGGCCATTGTCCCGGACCACTGCTGGTGTGAGCGTGAAAGGCAGCGTGGAGATGATGGCGTTCTGGGCCAAATCCGTCGACATCACATCGTTGCCAGACGATACCGCAACCGCTGTAATGGGCTCCTTGTGGAGCGGTCCGTAGGTGCTCTTGAGGTGGGCCGGTGTGGCGACTGGCCGTGTGGGGCCGTCCTGTGTGAACGTCAGCTGGCCGGCAGTTGGCGCGGAAGACGACGACGCCGCCGACGTGGGTCTGCCGGAAGCAGCAGCGGCTGCCGCGGCTGGGGACACCGCAACGATGCGGGCAAGGAGGCCGTCCACCGTCCCGACCATCCACCGTAGGGGAATGGCAGCGCCGAACGGGTTGCGCGCCAGTGCCTCCGCGCGTTCCACAGCGACTGGGACGTTGTGCGTAGGACACATGCACGTGATGCAGTCCTTGAGGAGGGGGGAAGGGACAATTTGTAGGGACGGCGTAAAGACGGGAATGGCGGACTGGCGCTGCCGGGGCTCACTGCGGCCCCGCGGCGACGGCGCCGGGGACCCATCCGCCGGCTGTTTTGCCGGGGACGTGGTGGCAGCGGCGCTCCACAGATCGCCCGGGGCGGATCCCAGCGCTGCGTTCAGCGTGAGCCCTACGAGGAAGGTGCTGTTCGAGCTCGGGTCGAACGTCGTGACGAGCAGAGATGCCGCAGGCAGCGTCGCCGTGCTGGCGGGAGACGTGGAGAGGCTAAAGTTGGTGGCGCGGCGCCGGGCGGACTCCACCGCTCCCGGCCACGCCGCGAGGTCCTCGATGCCGAAGAGGCGCACGTGGCGGAGGGAGGAGGTCAGCAGCTTGAACGGTAGTGACAGGTCCTCCGCGGTGAAGACGTTGGACGGGTGGAATTGCAGCGGTGCACGCACCTTTGCCTGAATGGTGCCACCGCCCCGACCACCCTTGGCCGGAGCCCCGGTGCCTTCCTTCGGCTCGGCCGTCTCGTCCTCCTTCGTCCCATTGTCCGGCGCGGCCTCCCCGTGACGCTGCACCTGCCGCGTCGGGGCAACGCCACCGTAGCGCCGGCGCAGTCGAAAGCAAGCTAGACGCACCGTCTTATCCTGCGCCGCAACCGCTACGATAACAAAGTCGTAGAGCATGGCGCGAACAGACGCCATTGGGGCGGTCGGCTGCTGCTGCGTAGCGGGCGGGGAGCTCTTGGCCTGCATCAGATTCACGCGGTTTGCGTGGAGTCCGTTGACCCTCGTCGGTAGCTTCCACTCCGCCAGTGGGAGGGCCTCCCTAATAGTGTCGCCCACGTCTGAAGGGATTAGGCTGGCCAGGTCGTAGAGCAACACGCCGTTATCGTCGTGTGACACCACAATCGCGTGGTGCACTAAGGAAATTGGTTTCTTGTCGGGGTTCATCGTGTCATTTGGCAGCTCGATGCAGGCGAGGCGGCGCAGCTCAAAGCCCACCCCATCGCCGCCACCGCTGCTGCCCCCTGACGGGGGCACGCGCTCGATGCCCACGAGGGTAAATGTACGGATGCCGCTAACTGCAAGGAGCCCAACGCAGTGCGACAACCCCTGTTGCTGCTTCCGTGTGAATGTGAAGCAGGGCCGGCCTTTCCCAGAGCCGCCCTGCTCCTCTACGTTGTCGTCCGTCTCGCCAGCGACGTCATCGCTGTCCCACAGCATATACCCCGAGCTGCACCACGGGACGTCGTCGCCGAGATCCATCGCCGCAACAAACTTCCACAGGTTAGCCTCCGCTGCCGCGCTGCTGCCTTTCGCAGCTGCACTGGAGACGGCACGTTGTGCCTGGCTATCCAACTTCATCGCGGGCGCCGACCCTGCGGTGTGCTCCGTCTCCACGGAGAGTAGAACTAGGATGTTGGCCATGCCAAAGCGCCGACCACCACCGCCGGCGCCAAGGAGAACGTGCGTCGGGGAGATCCATTCAGCCACGTAAATGGGCGAGGGCAGTTGAAGATACTGCCGGTTCATACCAGGTGCTACAACGTCAGCGGCTTTAATGGCCTTGGCAGGGGCCTCACCAGCCTCGCTGGCCTTCAGCTCCCCCTCGGAAGTCATTGTGTGACAGAGACCGAGCGGGTGCTCTATAGGAACTATAGGTGGGGGAGGGGGCAGGGGGCGGCTAGAAAGGAAAGGTTCGTTCAGCGATAGATGGCACGCCTCTACTCTATCTATTGCAGAGTCAATAAATTTTGTACTTGCGGGGTTTCTAAATTCAATTGCTTTCGTGTGCGCAGGAGAGGGGATGGCGTTAAATCAGGAACATGATAAAAATGAGGGGGCGGGGGGAAGAATAATCGCCAGAGAGATGTGGGAATGACAATGTCCAAGAGGTCGTTTCATGACAGAAGTGTCAGGTGCTGGACCAGAGTGCGAGAGAAGGAGCATCGTGGGCCTCCCCCCTTCATATTGTTGTGCACACGGAGAACCGAGATTGGAGAAAGAAGTGTTCCTCTCTCTCCCTTTTACTGACAAAAACGGCAAGGGGGTACCAATTCATTCCTCGTAACCTACTGCTCTCTCAGAGAGAGTGGAGGGGTGGCGTTGTCACCGCCGTTTTATCCCGTGTTTTTTATTGTAAATTGGTATTGATGTCATGTAAGAACAAACTGGTGGCAGCCGTGCCTGACGCGAGCTGCAATACAGATCCCTCTGCAGTCGCCAGCGCGCTCCTCACCGTTATACTGTGATAGGGCCTACCCATCGGTAGAACATTCAACGCTGTACATGCACTGCTACGGGCATGTACCATCATCAAACAAGGAAGGAGAAGCAACCATGAAAGCTGTAAAAGGGAAAACCCGTGGCACGCGGTGAAGTGAACCCGAACCCAACGATAAATGGAAGTGTCTGCACTCAATCGCACATTGCGAAAGTGTGCAATCGCAGTACATGCCATTCGTCGTGGGACACAAGTATCACATACCACCACCCAGACGCACAACTCATGTGTAATATGTCAATGCACGATACTTGGAGGTCGATCTCCTATCAAGAGCAAGGGACACCCGCACTCACACGGAGAAGAAACCCACAACTGCAGGGAGACACGCACACAAGTACGTGCGGACATACGCACCCACGTATTTCGCTTTTCCTTTTAGTTGACGCGCCAGCGCATGTTGAAGCGATCGTTGTGGATCTGCTTCATTGTCGCGACGTGCTTGGGGACGACGTTGATCGTCGGCAGCGTCCGGATCTTGCGATGCAGCGCGGCGTACTTCTTCTCCCTCGCCTCCGTCGTGCTACGGTCAGCCGCGGCGGTGGTGGTGCCGGCGGCAGGGGGGCGGACGGGGAGGTTGTACGGGTCGCCAAGCGCCGCGTTCACGGACGCCTGGCCGTACTGCGTCACAAGCTTGGCCTGGTCCTCGAGCACCTTCATTGTCTCGTACTGCATGTACGCAATGAAGGACTTCTGCAGCTTGCGGTGCCAGCGGCGTCGCAGCATCTCACCCTCGCGCAGCTTGCACTCCGTGGAGTTCGTCTTTTGCTGGTAAGAGCGGAAGAGCTGCTGGTGCCGCTCCCGCGTGCGGTGCGCGTAGTGCATCATCTGCCGGTCCACCATCGTGACGGGCATGTTCTGCGGCACCTCCTCCATCATGGCAGTGCGGTTGTAGAAGTGGCTAATGCCACCACGGCGACCGGCCCACCGGCTGTACTTCATCGTACTGAGGGCCCGGCGGTGGTACATCATGTACGCCCCCAGATCAATCGCGGTGCAGCGGAGCATTTTTTTTCTTTCTGCTGTCGCTGCTGTCTACGGTGTTCCTTTGTTGGGTATTACTGCGCCTCAGCGTTGCTGCTACGGCGGATACTCCCGTGAACCGGGGGGGGGGGGGGGACGAGGTACGAAAGGAGTGGAGCTGTGAGGCACAGGTAAGTATGCCAGGCTCCCTCTCAAACAAGCTAAAGAGTTCTCCTTCAAAGAAGGTAGTACGCGCCGCTTTCTTCTCCCGGGGTGACGGCAGGGAAATTTGGAAAACAAAATAACGCGCGGAGGGAAGGCAATGTAATCATGCGTGAAAGTGGAGATTATTTGACACCCACATGTATCGGGTGTGTGAAAGGCAAGAGCTGAAGTGTGTGTGCAAATGTTGGCGCGCCTGTACTCCCGAACACGAAAAGGAAACGGGAATGGGTCCCTAAGAATGCCCAAAGAATAGCGCCCTGTTTTTATCGACAAATACGTACATGTCTGTTTTGTTTTTTAGTGGTTCTCTTGTCGGGAAGAAGGCACCCTGAGTGGTGACATTCCATTCATTCTTATACTGGGTGTGGCCGTTGCGCAGAAGGGCCACGTTGTATGAATCTGGTAGCGTGAATGAGGGGGGGGGCATCACCGTGTCAGTTCGACAACAGCGGCAAGATAGTAACTTGCCTCCTTAAACGACGCGTCGCTGCCCTGTTCAGAGGTGCTGGTGCTGCGACGGGGGGTGCCGTCGCTGCCGTCAGCCCCCCCGTCGGCGTCGATGGGGACACTGGGGGTTGCGCCGTCGAGGGCGGCGAAGAGGTCGCTTTGCATGACGACGCCATACACTACACCGTAGTAGGTCGCGCCCGTCCCCGCGGGGCGCCAGGGGTTTGTCGAGAGCCAGTGGGCCGTGCAGAACCGCCCCCAGCTGCCTACGCCCTCCTCGGAACTGTTGGGAGCGGCTGCCGACGGGGTGCTGCCCCCGCCCTGCCGCATCTCTCGCGCCCGCACCGCCGTCTCGCGGACGAACGGCGCGAATGGGTCGCGCCGCCGCACGCCACTCCGCCCCGCCGCTGACACTGTTCCCGGCGGGGCAGCGGCTGAGGGGCAGCCACTGTCCGCGCCGCCTGCGTTAGTGCCACGCTCCTGCTTGACAGCCTCGCCCTCCAAGGCAGCGCCGTCGCTGTCAGCGCCTTCGCTCTTTTTACCAGTGCCGTCGCGGGGGTGTGCGGCCGCTGCAGCCGCCGCTGCGCGTGCCGCCGCCTCCGCCCGGTGCTCACCCCACTCCTTCAGCATAAACACCACCTGGTCCGCCTCCCCCACCACAAACCCAAAGGCGCAGTGCTTCAAGGCGAGGCCAATGAGCTCCTCCTGTACCAGGGGGTGCTGCATCGCGTCAGGCCGCTGAAAGCGGTCCGGAGGCAGTGAGCAGAGCGAGGGGAACAGCAGGTGCTCCTTGGCAACATCGGCAGCCAAGCTAGAGGCCCTAGCGTGGCCCTCCTGCCCGTACGCCCCCGTGTGGCCGGTGCAGCGGATGGAACGGAGGAAGGGGGGCAGTCCGTAGAGATCCGCTTCCTCGTCGAGGAGCTCGCTGAGGGCCCGCTCGCGGCTCTCGTGCTGAAGTATGTACGTCGCCTGCGTCGCGCGGAGGGCGGGCAGCACTGCCAGTGGGCCCCAGGACTCGCTGTCAATCGCACCAGACTCGTTTGCGCGTCGCACGAGCTCGTTCAGGACCAGCGTCTCCGCACGATGGCGGCTCGACGGTGATGACGGAAAGGACGGCACGAACATATCTTCCTTCGTCCTCCGCCGCTCGCCAGCCTCACGCCCGCTGCCCTCGGGCCCGTGGCCAGAGAGGAAAAGATGGTTTAGATCGGCGAGACTGCTGCACCGCTGCAGAGCTGGCATTACCAATCCGTACATGAAGCGAAGCTGCCAGATGCGCTTAAGGCATCGCAGCCGCTCCTGCACAGCGGACATGGCCACCGGCAGGGGTACCACCTCGACGCTACCTGCGCCATCCTCCCCCACTGCGGTCTTGGCGGCAGATGTCGTGTCATCGCCGCGTGGTGGCGCCAGGAGGAAGCGACTACTCCCCGGCTCATCTGGGCAGCCCTGCGTCCCACGCTGCTGCGCCAGCGAGGGGAACACAGTAGAGACGGCGGCGTCGCAGGTGTTTGCGAGGGCCACGCACGCCCGGGCGTGCTCCGTCCGCACCCACCACCCACCGCGGACGACAGCACCGGTGCCGCCGCTCGCAGCCTTCACCGCTTCTGCTGCCACTACTGGTGTCAGCGGTTGGTCCAGAGGGACGTGGATCGCGAAGGCTTTAAGGTCGACGAGGCACTGTACGGCTGTGCGGATGCGGTCCTCGTCAAGGGTGAACAGGGAGGCCACGAGCGACGCGTTGGGGCCCGAGGAAGGGGCGAGGCCGCAGTTTTCCAGTGCGTGGATGAGGTTGCGTTGGCTGCTGCAGCGGCGCCACATGGCCATGTCCGAGAGCACATCTGCACCCGACGTGCCCGCAGCCTTCTGTGCCGGTAGCGGCAGACGCGGTGCCCCGCCGGCAGCAGAGGCGTGGCCGGCCGCCGTCGACGCGGGTGCTCCGTGACTAAGGTGGGGTCGGGGGCCGCGCACGGAGGGGGGTGGGGCCATCGCGGAGGCGCCCCCGTCGTCGCCAGCGCCGGATGCGGCGTGGCGACCACGCCGGGCGGGTCGCTGGTACATTAGCGTCACGTCTTCGTCTGCGCCGCGACGGCGCTTTTGTGGGAGGTCGGCCGAGAATGCCTCCTCCGTCGCTGACGCTGAGGAGCCACGTCGCGCCAAGGCACCGCGACCGGCCGGCTTCCTCCCTCTAGTAGCCCCTCCACGGCCACCCCGTCCCCTTGCCATGATGAATTACACTTGGTGTCTGGGGAGGGGAATATTTAAAAAAGGGTTTGACTGCAAAACCAGTCTGCAACGATCCGGCAGGGGGGGGGGGGGACACCTCTATTGGGATTAGTTGTTCTTTTATTATTATTTTATGTCGGTACACCCGACGAGGTTGTGTCTATCACTGAGGGCAGTGTATATGTATGCGTGTGTGTTGGAAAAGAACGGACTGTGCCGTTTGTGCTGCTAATGCCAGGACACAAGGACAAGAAGGTTGGGGATATGCGTGCAAGGTAATAGCGAGTACAACTGCCGGTCTTGTAACACTAGCCGCTGACATACAATACCGAGTCGTATACCATTCTCTGTCAATCGAACATGCTTCCTGTCGAATGATTTTTTTCTGTAAAGAGGCGTTTAGTTGCGTTTGGCATGAAAAATGTATCGTTTTTTTTCTTCACAACGTCACGTGTGTCGGAATGGGCTCCTGATAATGCTACTGTGTAGCTTCCTCAAACGAAGAAGTGGGTCGCATGGTCTTGCCCCTAAAGGAGGGAGGGAGGGGGGGATCTCTCCTCTTACATATGGCATTGGGGACTAGCTCTCGAGTCCTCCCCGTGAGCCATATCGAATTGCGACACCAGGGAGAAGAGGGAGCACTATGCACATAGACACAGAGGCTGGCAGGTGTGGAGGTCTGAAACTCAGGGAGCGGGCTCAGTTTCACGCTCCAAAACTGCCGCTGTCATCTTCGCCCGCTCGCGGTGCATCCGCTCGAGGTCTGCCTGCCGGCGCTCCTCTTTTCGCGTCCGCAGTTCCTCCCTCTCGCGAATCTCCTGCACCACCAGCGGCTTCAGCTGACGCCGTAGAAGGTGCAGCGTGGCGGGGGAGATGGCAAGGCTCTGGGCGGTGCGGATGAGCAGGTCCCCGTTGAACAACGCCTCGGTGCCGCGGCGCAGCACCATCATCGCATCGCCGGCATCCTCGCAGGTCAGGAGCTCCTCCTCGTGCAGCTTGAGCACAGCCAGGGCCACCTCCAGGTGTGCGGACATACATTCGCCTGGGGTCTCGGCCTCCGTCAGCATGTAGTCCCACACCCGCAGCACCGTCTCCATCGGAAACGTCTTGACGAACAGCGACATCAGCCATGGCGGCACGACCGCGCCAACGTCAAAGTTCACCCAGCGCCCAAAGGCCGCAGCCAAGCGCGGGAGCCTCTCCGCAACGACGTGCTCCATCACAGCCTGGTCGACCCGCGCGCCGGTGAGGGTCTCGTCAAAGTAGTCGTTGGGCAGGAGCGACTCGAGGATGTATACCATCATCCAGAAGGTGCGCTCCTCGTCGTCATAGATCAGCAGCAGGAAGCCGGCCATGAAGTTGAAGGACTGGCAGTAGTTGAGGAGCGGGTTGCGCCAGCAAAGTGCGTGGAGGACGTTGCGCAGCTTGTACAGGCCCACCTCCTTGTTCGAGAAGTAAGGGTGGCCCGGAAAGGTCCGCTCAAGATCGGCGGTAATCGCCTGGGCGTAGGTGCCGGTCATGTAACCGCTGCGTCGCAGTAGGGACGCGCAGAAGTACTCATTCTCGTCGAGCCGCCGCGCGACACCGGTGAGGGTCAGCCACATCACCCCGCGGAGGGACCGCGGGATGCCGCCATGCCGCGTGCGACGCGCCAAGTCCCGCAGTGCCGTGATGGTGCTCGGAGCGGCACTGGCGAGCAGCGGTACGCCGCGGCACAGCTCCTGCCACCGCCTCTCCCGCGTCGCCTCCTCAACCTCGTGGGCGGCAAAGTACGCGACCTCGGCATCGCGGACAGCGGGGTTGGCGCTGGGCAAGAAGCCTAGTCGCGCCATGACAGAATAGTCGGTGCAGCAACCGCAGCCGCCGAGGGCGGGCCACGGTGTCGGGCGATCGAGCTGCTGCGGCTGTGGCAGTGAGCACGGTGAGCAAAAGGGGGAAGTGGGGGAGCCTGCCTCCACAGGGTCCTTGGCAACACCGTCGTCTTCGCTTGCACTGTTGATTGTGGCGCGCTGCCCCTCCCGTTGGGGGATGTCCGCGTCACACTCTTGCATCCGGAGCGACAACGGGACAGTGAAGTGATGCTGACGCCAAGGACGTGGCCCCCACACACAAAGAAAAAACGCGAACTCGGTGTTTCTACGACCGCAGTGCGTTAGGCAATAAAAGCGATGCTGTTATGATCTGCCTCTTTCGCATGTAGGTGTCGAGTGTGTACGTTGGTGTTCGCTTATCGCTGTACTTATGTGCACACAAGCGTCAATTTGCGTGCGAGATGCCAACTGTCAGCAGAATCCGCTACACAAGAGTTTATGGATGTCCCAGCCGCAGACAAAAGGGAGAGGAGCAAGGGGGGAAAGGAGAGGAGTGCGCACTAGAATAGCGGGAGAGTATGTGAGGCATACACGACTGGGTGGTGACGAGGAATGGGGGATACAGTCATCCTGTTTGCGATAGCCTCAAGTCAACATCTGGTAGATCAGATACCATGCAAAAATACCAGAACTAGCCCTATTATCGATCCCCATCACATCTTACTTGTGGTTGTTGTTGTTGTTGCTTTGGGGGAATCAGGTGTTGCTCTGGATGTGCAATGAATGGAGTGTTTTGCGTTTTTCTCCACTATGATTTCCATGCCTTGGTTCCCTCTACCCACTTTGCATCCACAGTTCTACATACGCGTGGCGAAGTCAATTAATTCCACCGCCACTAATGCGAAAACAGCTGGGCAACATGAGCGTCTCTGAAGGGGATAGTTTGGAGAGGGGGTGAGGCACCGATGGAAATTGAACCACCGAGCACTGATATAGCCATGCGATGCATGACTTGGTGCATTAGTGGTAGTGGTGGTGCGCTGGGCAATGAGATTAGCTGCCCTCGCAGTAAGCAATGAGATGTATACAGGTCAACGGTTGATGACACGCTGGTCCTAATATATAGCATGACTTGTTCAATGGCAAGTAATACCCCGGATGTGCTCGCAAGCCCCCACGAAGGTTCGCGATACGCATAGGTAGTTGGAGGGTGGGGTGACACATCTACGTGCAGGTCACCCTCTCGGCTGAGCGTTTCTCGTTCCTCACTCAACCTCCAACACTACCCACATCCTTCCCTTGCGGGCGGTACCTTGGCCTCTAGACGCTTCACAATGTCGTTTGTTGTCGCTGTTGTTCTTTACAGCACAATGTCGAGTTCGTCAAATGTATTCGTGTCGTTCACAGGCGATGCAAAACTAGCCCCACGAGTGATGTCAAGGTCGAAGCGCTGAAGCGTGCACCGCTCCACCTCTCCGTGTGAGGAAGAGAAGGGGGTGAGCGGGTGATGCTGCGGGATGTGCGCCTCTCCTGTGGTTCTAGAGAAGGCCTGTTCTCCAGTGCGCAGTTGCGCCACCCCGTGTTGTCCAACCCACACATGGTGGCGGCCACCCCCCGACGATGAGAAGGCGATGCAGGCGGTCGTTGCGGCAGCGTAAGCCGTTTGCCCCGTAGCGTCTGCTGCTTCGACGGAGACGCCAACGCCGTCCTGGCGGGTAAACAGTGGCGACACACGAAATCGCAAAATGGCGCGCGATCCCGCCTCACCATCAGGCTTGCCGGGGAACGACAGCTTCTCCGTCGCCCACGACAACGGGCCGGCTGCTACACGCTGCTTTTCCTTGCCGCCACCGTGGGAGCTACTCGCCGGACCGCGGAAGAGGTGCAGCGTGTGGTGGCTGCTCATGGCCGCGCACAGTGTCCCATTCGCGCTCAGGGCGAGCGCGACGATGCTGGCGAGTGTGTGGCCGCGGTGAAACTGCGCGAGGAGGGCGCCGTTCGCGGTGTCGAACAGTTTCACACAGCTACCGCGCTCCGAGGCTGTCGCGAGCCGCTGCCCCCCTTCTGGGCTCAACGCCAGGGCGGCCACCGCATGCCGGTGAGCGGGAACGGCAAGTTGCTCCTGTGTATAGACGGCCCCGCCAGCTGCGGCCACCGCACCAGTACCGTCCCCACTGTCCTTCTCCAGGCCGTCCACCAGTGTTTGTGGGAAAATGGTGAGCACGACGACGCCGCCGCGCCCCTCGTCGCACTGTACATACGCGATCCGAGAGAAGGGAGTGCTCGCGTGGGCCGCCTCGGTGATGCTTGGTGCAGGGACATTGTCGTCCTCGGCATCGCTGCCACCGGCCGTAAAGATCCCCTCCGATAAGGCAAGGATGCTCTTCACATTGAGCGGACTATATGTTGTCTGCCGACGAATGTGCTGGAGAGTTTGCAGGTCCACGACGTGGAAAGCGTCGACGGTGATGGCAACTAGCACGTGCGTGTTGGCTCGAATCGCCTGGACAATCTCACCACGGAAGTAGAGCTCCGCGAGAAAGGTACCAGTCTCCGCGTCAAAGAGGAGCACAAATTTGCGTGCCGAGGAGGAGGCTAGGGGCGAGGCACCGGAGAGCGGTGGAGGCGGCGACGTCCCGGCGGCGGCCTCCACAACGCTGGGCAACTGCGCCGTCGGCGACGCGGGTCTCTCGCCAAGAAGAACCGCCACGACCCGACTCGTCCCTGCCTGCGCCACAGCCTCCACTGGCAAGTGTGCTGACCACAGGTGGAGATCCGCACCGTAGCCGTCATCCCTGTCCTCGTCCTTCTCCCCGTCACTGTAACTGCTCGTTGCTGCTGCGCTTCTTCCTGGTGGCTGCGGCCGGTGGATGGGGCGAGAAAGTGTTTCCTGCTGCCGACCGACACCGGAAACACCACCGCTATACATGCCCCCCTCAAAAAGGGAGCCGTGCAGTGGTGGTGGTGGTGGTGGTGGTACCTGCGTCGCAGACGACGCCAAGGCCCGGGCCAGCACTCCCCTCCGGGTGGCGGCCATGAAGGCAGTACCGTGGGCATTGAAGGTGCATGAGGATGGAGAAAGCTGGCGATGTAAAGGTTTGCTGCTGTCGTCCATTGCTAATCAACACGCCACTCTCATGGGGTGGGCCACGAGGTTGCTGCGGAGCCGCCCCACGGGATCGTCGTGATCGCACCCAAAGCAGGTACAAGAGCAGCTTCAGGCGCGTCGCTCTTCCCCGCGACTTCACGTGGTATATGTATATATATATTTGTTACGTGGCTTCCTTGCTAAATATATGTTGCGTCCTTTCGTTGAGGGCTGTGATTGTTTTCGTGTCTCCCACCACTATACAGGGGGCATTCATCATCGTCAAGCACAGGAGGAGGGGGGTGCACGGATAGAGGGAGTGGGGGGTGGCATCGGGAGAGCAAAACGGTCATTATACGATGTCTTTTTCGCCGCTATAAAGTGGCAGAGAGCATTCTTGGGAGGGAGAGAGGGGGTATGTCCCGCACTCAAGTTGTCTGCCTCGGGACGTAGATAGAATTGCTTTCATTAACGTGTTAATTACTTCCACAAAATGCGCCCGCCAGGTGTGCAACAGTGTATGGAACGAGAGACGTGTATTTATGTTATTGACGTTTTTGTCTTTTGCCTGCGTAGTCGTAAGACATTCGGACGACAGGATTAAATGGGGCACTGCTACTCTTTTCCAAATTTATATACTGGAGAGGGAAAGAGAATGTGCGTCACGGAAGTGCACCATCGAAATGGATATTTCTCCTGTTGTGTGTTTATTTAGATTTCCCCTCATTCAGGACACATGTAGAAGAGAGAGAAAGAGCTCTCCGTGAGGAGGGCAGCATCACATCCCTCTCTCCCTCGGCGTAAGTGGTACAGTAAGCCCCACCCGCCTACACCTGCGGGGGATTCTCGAAGAGCAAGTTTGCCGCACGGTCGATGCTGCGGAGGGACATGTAAAAGGCAACCTTACACACGTCGTACGCGAAGCCCAGCTGCACAAGCTGCTGGATCTTCTGCTCGTCCTCCTCGCTCGGCTGGTAGTCGAGGATGCGCTTCTTGGAGTCTTCGCTAGAGCCACCAAGAGGGAGGGCGTCGACCTCGACGCCCAGCTCACCGCCTGCTAGCTCCGCCCCGTCGTCGGAGTAGTCGTCGTCGTCGCCGTCGCCGCCCAGCATCCCCATGAGGCTCTCCATCGCCTCCTCGTCCAGCTCCTCGTCGTCGCCAAAGAACTCGCCCTCCTTCTCCGCCTGAATCGTGCGAATGACGTCCTCGTTGTTAATCAGCTCGACAAACGCCTGCTGGTGCTCCGTCACGAGCTGAAAGAGCGTCGGGTCCTCGCGCTGGATGCGCTCCATCACCGCCTGCGGGTTCGCCAGGAAGTCCTGGCGCATGGCGACGAGGTCGGGGACGGTCTCGATCAGGCGGCTGTAGAGCTCCCCCGCGCTGGCATCCGAGCCCTCACCGAGAAGAGAGGCAATCGCCATAGCGTTTAGGTCAATGTCAATCTCGCCCTCCTCCTCGATCATCTCATTGTCGTCGTCGGGGAAGTCGGCCGCCCCTGACGCGCCCGAGGACAGGGAGGCGGAGGCAGAGGCGAAGTCGTCCGCCCCCGCATCCGCAGGAAGAGGGTCTACGCCGGTGCTGCTGCTGCCGCCACCCTCCATCCGGGCCGTCTTTCCGCGCTGCTCAGCCGCACCCTCCGCGTCTGGTGCCTCGCACCCATTGTCCTCCCGCACCCGCTTTGAGACGAGGACAATGTTGTCGCCGTCCTGCAGGCCGCATGCGGAGAGGGCCACGCGTTCGTCGGAGAGGTTCACCTCCTCGGTGCGCGGCCCCTTGTACAGGATGGAGAATGCGCTGGGGTTAAGGCGGAAGGCGACGGAGGCCTTCGCCCGCAGACTCGACAGGAGAGCGCTGGGGTTCTGCACCTCCACCTCCTTGGTCGTCGACTCCGCCTCCGAGAGCGCGTTGGCGTTCACGCTGTTGACCAGACACTTGACGGTGAACTTCATGCTACCCGTTCGTCTAATACTTGTATAGGTGTTGCTGTTCAGGCGTACGTATACGTGTTTTTTTGTTTTTAAATCACAATCCGTAGTTTGGGTTATTGATTACCGCCTGACCCTGCTACGCACGTGTCGGGGTGGATTGCACAGTGGCGAATAAGAGGGAGGGGGGGGAGGGGGAGAAAGCGCAAAAATCTATGGAGTACACAAGATGCAACAACTACGATTAACCGCGTGTTACTGTTAGATGATTCCCTCACAGGGGGGAGAGGGAAACTGAGTGAATAATAATAATAATGATAACAGAAGAACGCACGTACGTGTATTTTTTGTCTTTGCTTGCTGGGAGAAAACACTTTCCTTTTTTATAACTTTATGACGATACCTCCACAGATACAGAGGTCGCACGGTAAACGTTGCCCGCGTGGTCCTTGTTACAAGAGCTTGAGTGGATGAATCGCAACCAAAGCTCTAGTCGTCGCGCAGTGACGTATTATTATAACGATGTAATGCGTCGATATTGAGAGACGAACACAGGTGAATTTATGAGAGCAATGAGGAAGCGGGACAGTGAAATGGTTCAGGGGTTTGTGTCACATGGATATGTAATAATGCCACCTGTTGAGCGTGGGTTTCTTCACGCCAGCGGTGCGCCCGGCAGAGATGGGGGATATTGAAGGAAGAAACCCTTGTCTCGTCTCACTCTAACAGTCAATAGTCAACATGGACATGAATCAGACGACATCACGATCTTATGTACGTTTGTTTTGGTGATGCAATGACGACATTAGTGCACACATCGAGTGTATAGCTGCTCCTGTGCTTCCGTGAAAAAAAAAAACGGAGAGACACAAGACTGTGTATTCTTGTATTTTATCTGTTCTCTTCCTCTTCGGTCAGACGAGCATATTGTTTTTTTTTTGTTCGCCAGCTAGTTCTCAGCGCACAAAGTCATTTGCGGTGGTGCCAAAAGGGCATTTAAGGGAGCCAGGTGGGGCCCACACCGTCTCTGGCAGCGCCGTGCCTGTCCACGTGTTAGCCCGCGCAGACACACGCAGCAGCTCCTCCATCGCCCACGAAGGGTCTCCAACGGAGGGGCAGGCACGCACAAAGTCCTCCGCCACCGACACCGACGAGGACGGTGCTACCGACGTCTGTTGATACACACCCTTGCTGTCACTCGAGCCGCAGGTAGAGGGGGATGGTGCTGCGGCTGATGGCTGCTCCTGCTCCCACAGCTGCTCCTGCCTCTCAATGAGTGCAGCAAGCAGCGCAGTTCGCACCTGTAGTGCCGTGGACATGATACGCCTTGTTGAGCTAACCCGTGGAGGGTATGCGTTACTACGCGGAACTAGAGTTAAAAAAAAGGAAAGCAATGCTTCTCGCGTTTGTGTTCTAACTTCTGTGCCAAAAGGTGGAGGGGGGGGGGGGGGAAGGGGGATGCGTTGGAATGTGTTGGAACGGTGCAAGTGTGCGCTTACATAAGTACTACACAAATGCGCATTCGGAGGCCTTTTAATCTTTTTTTCACTAAGACCTCGGTGGATCTCTCCAAAATATCACAGGTCCCGTCCCCTCATCGACCTTCTCACGCAAAAAAAAAGGATGAAGGTGGCTGGTGGGGGACAATAGGGTAGGCAAGAACCAACCCAGGCACCGAACTCTCTTTAATACTCTTATGCATGTGCCTCGACACGTGCTTGTCATCGACATTAGCTTTTTGTTGCGTATTGTTTGTGTTTGTGTGTGTGGATGTGCATGTGTTCGTCAACCTCTACCGGGGCCACCTTGGACGTCGCGTGTGTCACACTCGCGCAAGGTGGGAAAACGATGTGGAGAGAGGAGAAACAGCCATACAAGCACAGTATGGACGTATGGACAACTAAGGTAGAAGAGGAGGTATCGCTTGAGGGAGCGAGACCAAGGGTATGGTAGGAGGGGGGCGGGGGAGCCGCGTAAAGGCATCCCCCGTGACCCCTCTCCACTGTGGAGTGCAGGCATTCCAATTGAATTGCAAGGATGACATAGGCAAGGAAGAGCGCCACGGGGAGGGTGAGGGGGGGAGGGGGGGGAGGAGTTCATCGCGAAGCTGCAGGTGTGACAGGATGGGAGGAGAGATTTTGTGTGCCACTGTCCGTGAAGACACCTTGGTCCCCTTTCCCACATCCACATCCACGTCCGCAAAGAGAGACGAACTGGACCATATAGCTCGGATCCAGTAAACGTGTGCAGAGAGTGAGCGGAAGAGGGAGCAGAGAAGGCAGCCGGGAGACACGACGGTGGAGGCATTTGTGAGAAATGAGTGGAAAAGGCAGAGGGTCAGAGCGAAGGGTGACAACAAAAAAAAATACACAATGAGTGGATGGAAAACGGGGGAAACAACAAAAAGGGTAAAATACACGGGGAATAAAAAATATTGGTAGTATTTTGTAGAGGAAGAAAAAGCGTGGTTATTGGACAACAACAAGAGTGTTTCAGAATCGTTTTTTGTTTTGGCATGGCATTCCCAAAATGGCCATCGCACCTCCCTCGCAAGAGACACTCCTCACCTCCGCTCCCTCGTCCCCGCTGCCTTGTATCCATCTCTGTGCTCTGTATTGCCGCCGTGTGGGTACAACGCACCCCGTCCTTACACTGCCAACATTATTCCCCCCACCTCCACCTTACCCCACCCGCCACCGCCCTAACTAGTTCTGCCATGCCGGCCGGGGCGGAGGGGTGTTGAGGGGCGGTGCCCCCGCGGAATCGCGACAGTCGCCTCCCTCCTCGGGCTCGATGCGGCTGTCAGAGAGTGCGGCTGCCCTCGACCCCGCCGCTTTCCCCGAGTGCTGCTGCTGCTTCGCTTTTGCCGCCTCCGCGACGCTGTCGTCGCCGTCAGCCCTACGGGCCGCGTCGTGGTTGAAGCGCATCCGCTGAGCGGTGGTGGTGTAGTACCCTGCCACCACCGACGACGGCGACGAGAGCAACGACGACGGCAGCGTCGGTGAGCTATGGCGACGGTGCCGGCGCTGGTTATCGTACGGAGTGGAGTGGCGCGACAGCGGCGAGGAACGCGACGACGACGACGGCGATGGCACCGACGAGCCGTTCACCCTCACCCGCGGGCTGTCGCTGCTTTCCACACTGGGGTCCACATGGGCGGTGTTGCGGGGCGAGCGCGGCGACGCGCCAGAGGCGACGATGGGCCGCGGGCCGATGGTGCCCTCCAACGCGCGCCGGATACCGGAGGTGGTGCTGCTGAACGACCCGTCCATGCCATTGCCGACACCGCTGCGGTCAATGCTGCTCCGCCGCACATGCGTCGGCAGCTGGTGCTCGAGATACGTGCGAGATGGCCCCGGGCGCGACCCGAGTGAGACGTTGAAGTCGCCGTCGCCGCTCCCCCGACGCCCATTCCCCGCGTCGACGTCGTCGGTGAACGAGTCCTCCTCGAGGCTCACCCGCCCGGGGTGGATGCGGCTGCTGTTGGGGCTGCTGCTGCGAGCCGGCGGGACGCGCACGCTGTGCACCCGCTGAGTGCTGTACGGCTCCACCGTCATCTCGTCCACCTCCGCCCTAGCGACCCGCCCCCCGCGGGGCGTCGTCGTCGGCGTCGCCACCACCACCGGCGGGGGGTGCTCCTGGTGCTGCTGCCGCCGCGTCGTTTGCAGGATATGACGCTGCTGCTGCTGCTGCTGCTGCTCGCGACGGCCAAAGTCAGCCAGCTGCGGCGCTTCGCTGTCGGCAGCGTCGGCGACCCTCGTCGTCGGCCGCGGCATGGGCAGAGGCGGGGCCGCCTTCGCGGTCGGCTCCGGCTCATCGTCTGCGTCATCATCCGCGGCTGCGCGTGCCGTACCGTCGCGGTCGCGCTGCTGGCGCTGGTTGACACGCACAAGGGCACGCAGCAGCCGCCTCTCTGATGCAGAAAGGGCAGGGGCCGCCGCAGGGGATGTCGGCGCCGCCCCACCACCACCAGTTGACGCTGCAGGCGGGGACGGCCGCTGTGGCGTGGCCATGCCTCTGCGGCTGCCATCGCCGGCCCCAGCGGGCGTCGCCTCGGCTCGCAGCTCCTCGACGCAGAGGGGTGGTGGCGTCGGCGCACCCGACGGCGCGGCTGACCGTCGCTCGGGAGACTTTGGCTGGACGGGTGGGGCCGCGGTCGACGGCACCGTGCGGCGCCCTCCGCGTGGTGTCGTCGCACCAACCGCGCTGTGGCGGGGCCGGTGAGCGTCCCCTGGGCCGCCGGCCCGCGGCGCTGCCGACTGTGCCGAGGCCCTTTGCTCCGCTGCAGCGGCCGCCGCTGTGGTGGGGGTCAGCACCGGCACACTGGCTGCCAGCGCTGCCGCCGTCGCGGCTGCCACAGCGGCGCCAGACGTCGGCGACGTGCCAGGGGCAGCGGCACCGCTGCTGGTGGGTGCGGCGTGCTCCGGCGAGAGGCCGAACTGCTCGTTGAACCACTCCGAGTCGCCACCCCAGTCCGTCTTGCGCGGCGCCGGGCCGACACTTGTCGCGACGCCGACACCGGTGGGGGGGGCGGTAACGATGACGGGGCTGCGCGCCACCTCCTCCGGCCGGAGGCTGTCGAGGCAGAGCCCCAGGCCGCCGTCGTCATAGACCTGGCTCCACCCGCCGCCAGACGCCATCAGGTTGGCCTCGTCGAAGCGCACCCGCTTCTCAAGCCGCAGCGCAGATGGCCGACGGGGACCACCCGCCCCCGCCCCGGCCCACGTCCGCGCCGCCGCCGACCCTCGCGTCGCTCCCCCCGCGGTCTTGAGGATCCCCTTCGCTGGCGGGGAGAGCAGCCACGGCTTGCTGAGGGCGGCGGGCGGTGTCGCCTCCGCGGACAACGGCCCTGCCATAGAGGAGGAACGGCGCCGGCCGCTGTGATGCGTGGAGCCGGAGCGTCTCCGTTGACCCCCGCCGGGCCCGCGCGGGTCGGCCGGGGAGATGATCGGCGACGACGACGCCGACGACGACGACGTTTCCGTGGTTGCCGCAGTGGCGGCTTGGCGGCCCCCCGGCACTCCCGCCGTCACCGGCGGGGGCTGCCGTCGAGCCGCAGTGGAGGGAGTCGCCGTTACCAGTGGGGGCGGCGGCAGTTGCGCCGCGCTGGCGGGGCTGGAGGCCGTAGCCGGGGGGGCCCGCGTGGCGGGCGCGTGGGGGCTGAGGAGGTAGCGCGGGGTTGCACCAGCGGTGCTGCGTGCCAGGCCGCGCCTCCCGACCGCGGCGGGGGGGCCGGGCCGCTTGGGGGACCGCGTCGGCGAGGCACGGGGCGTGCGACCGCCCGTGCGTCCGGGCCTCACCCTTTGCGCGCCGGCGGCGCGGATAGGCGGAGAGGGGGGGCGTGGCCCGGCTGCGGCCCCGGCCGCCTCATCCGCCGGCTCGCGCATCGGCCGAATGGCGGGGTGGCTGACCCGCTGGGCTGTGGTGGTGCACCGCGTGGAGGGGCACACAGGCGGGCCCGCGGCCACGGTGGATCTGTCTAGGCGGGGCGTAGAAGCTGCCGGGGGAGGCCCCTCGTGGTAGCTACCCAACCCACCACTCGCCCTTCTGCGGAAACTGCCGGCCGCGATGGCGTCACCGCCGTCGCCGTGCATCTTGGCTGGGCGCAATGGTGGCTGTGTGGCGGACGGGCTCCCAGTACGTCTTCTGCCTATGGGTGTTTGGCTCATCTCGATTCTCACTAAAAAAAGACAAGATGGGAGAATTGCTCCTGATATGCTTTTCTCGCGCACTCGTAAATATTGGAATGTATATAGAGGGAGAGAAAAAGAGGTGGTACGGGAGGGCTGTCGTGTATGTGTACGAATATGAAAGGATGTGTGTCAGAGCTGGTGGGTGAGGGGGAGGGAGGGGAGGGGGAGGAAGGGGATGAGAGGCTCAACCACTCGTTCCGAGGGAGCCGGCGATAAAATAAAATAAGGTAAAGAAAGTCGTATTGGATGCACCTTCAGCCTCTTGCTGGAATATGACGGCTATTTTCCCTGCGCCTCCCGGGTATGTGCGTGCTTCTTCACACACAGTAGATATGGCGTCCTGATCAAGAAGAAATGAAAGGAAGAAACTCTTCTCCGCCCTACGCCTTACGTACGCGATACCGTCCGTCCCGGAGCCCTCACTCGAAGTGGAGACTTTTCCTTGTTTTGTGCGAGAGGCCTCGGAGGAAGGAGCTCTAAAATGTGCTGTCTACTCTCCACTATAGGGAGAATGAAAAATTGTAACGACGGTAAAACACAAATATAGAGAGATGATAGTCCGCAAAGCAAAGAAAAGCGAAGGGAAAGAAGTTTTACAATGTCAGAAATTCACGTGTGTGTCAATATTATATATATATATATATATTTCCTGGAGTCAGAGAGATATGTGTATATGAAGATAGGGGGAGGGGTAAATGATATGATATATATATATATATATGTGATAGACACAGGAGGACGAGCTACAATGAAAACAAAGGGTAAAGAGGAGTGTAAGGGACACCGGGTGGAAAGAAAAAGCGAAGCGGGAAAACAAAAGAAAGTAAGAGATGGGATGAAAGGGAAGAGGAAAACAGAAGGAGATGAGGTAGACGTGTAGCAGCCCCGCACACGCCTACGATAAAAACAAGAAAGATGATATGTGTGTGTTTGTGTGTGCCAACGAAATGTGAAAGTGTGCCTGCTAGAAGGCTCGTGGCTATTCATGAAGATACGCAAATGGGAGAGAGAGGAGGGGGGGGGCAGATGGAGTTGAGAATGGATACACACACAAAGGGGATCATTAGTATCGAACAGATGGTCGCGAGGCAGGCAGGTGAGAGGATGCGGCTCCGTTTTCATATATATATATATATATATTTGCTGTACTAAACAGCTACGTGTCAAAGAAGAAAAAACTGGAGACCAGTCCAGCTTCCATCCTGCGCTCACTATCCGCGTAGGGGGGAAGGCGAGGGGACAGAGAGAGAGAGAGCAACGGAGCACACCGTGGTGCATGACAATCAGCAGAATTGTCTTTTGGGTGATACTGCGATACTTGGAAAGGGAACACCACTTCCCGATGGCACCCAATATTGTACGACGACATCTAGAACCCCCCCCCCCCCCTGGGGGGGAGACGAGGTTCGATCGTGGTTTCCAGGCACCCTCTCTGCTCTCCGCGGACGGCTTACAATTGTGGTTGGTTGCTTGGTTTGATTATGTGATTTTTTTTTCGTGAAGCTGCTGCGTGAAGCTGCTGTGAATTGCCCAGAATGCATATCTTAATAAAACTGTAACAACACAGATGCGGCGGTGTCGGGGATTTGAAAAGGAAGAACAATTCTAACGACGATGCCGAGGTCTGTGTGATATGATACAGAATATTATGCACGGACCAAAAACACACACATACCCACAAACTGAAAACAAAGAACACCCCAACCGGTCGTTTTCTTCTTCTTCTTGTACTTGCGATGATCCCATATATGCACGCGTTTGTCTAAGTAGGTATGCGCACAACACATGTGACCCGTTCAGTAATCCCAGACACAAAAGCAATGGTAGCGTGTGTGCGAGTGTGTGTGTGTGTCTGCGCGGATGGGGAGGGGAATAATTCATGTTTGTTTTGTTGCTGTTGTTGCTGTTGCCTGTTCACACTAGCCTCGTCGCTAGTCAACCTTAATGCTGCCGTAAATGTATCGCGTGAAGGCGATTGCAGCAGCGAGCCCAATAGTACCGGCAGCGATGCCATAGCCCCAGCTGATGATCCCCATGTACAAAAAATAGAGCATCGTGGACGCCGAGCTCGCCATGGTCAGCTGCGATGTGTAGAAATAAATGGCGTACACGAAGAGGTGGAAGCCGAGCCCGCCAGGGGCCACGAACGCGATCCACCACCATTGGTGGTTCTCATAGCACAGGACGTAATAGATCTGAGAGACCGTTACAAGGGCGACGACAATCGCCCAGAGCACGCCCGATACGGCGAGGAAGCCAAAGACGTAGTACACCTGACCTGCCCACAGCGCCTGCATCATGAAATGCACCTCCATCAACACGGCCGTCAGCGGGAACAGCGCCGGCACGAAAAAGAGAAAGAGGGCGGAGTTGAGGAACGGCTGCACCGGAATCTCGCGTGCGAGCCGGCCGACCTGCAGGGGGTTCTTCAGCGGCTCCTGGTGGAAGGCGAACGATGCCCCCACGACTGTCAGGGGTAGGCTGACCATGAGCCAGAAACAGAAAATGAAGACGATCACTCGGAACGGGACTGCGGTTGTTGAGTCGTGCAGCTTGCCAATAATCACGGTGAAGAGGTAGACCCCGCACACCACGCCCTGCAGGCAGCACCCGCTCAGCACCACGTCACGCCACGACTTGCAGTTGAGGTAGCGCTGCATGAAGCCGCACGCGTAGCCCTCCGCCAACGCCGTGAAGACGGCGAGCATGAGGACGGCGATCACGAGGGAGCCGCGCCGAGACGGGGAGAGCATGCCAATCGCGGAGAGCAGCACCACACCAGCACCAATGCACAGAATCTGCGCGCCGTTGCCGAACAGGATGCACATCAGCCCCGCGCGGTCCGGAGGACGGAAGACATCCGCGTGGATAAGCTTCCACCCCGTCTCCTCCTGGAGCTCCTCGGGGCTGAGAGAATTGTACCGCACAATGTCCTTTCGCAAGGCACGGGCTAGGATTGAAGCCACCGCACCGGACACGATAACAACAATGAGGAGGCCAGCGGCCATCGTCAGGTAGTGCACACTATCGCTGGAGCCCGCGGTGGAGCTTGCAAAGTAGGCGTCCCACCGTGTTGCCCACCGAATATCCGATTGGTGCCACTCGACACTGTACGTCCAGTGCATTTGCTGCGTCCCGTTTGTCACCTCGGACAGCCTCAACCTCTCCGTGGCGACAGTGGGCAGCACAAAGGACTCGGTGCAAACATCGGGGCCATTGTTGGCGACGCTATACGGCGTCACGCGCAGCCCCACGACCATGAACTCAAGGCCCTCCTTGGTGCCCCACTCATCCCACGAAACATCGCTGCCAGGCCTGACGTTGTAGTCGATCATAAAGTGCAGGTGGTTGTTGATGAGGGTCTCACCTGTGCACGCGGAGGGCACGCCAAGGGCGTAGCCGCGCTCAAGCACACCCTGGCGGGCCTTCTCCGCGCCGCACGGCAGGGGCTGGGTACCAGTGGTAAACACTGGCAGGTTGTCAATGTTCATAAACCCCCTGAACCCCGTCTGAATGTGCTTGCGAAACATCAGCTCCCGATCCTTGATCTCCTTCGTGTTCGCTTCGATGTCGCACGGGAGCAACGAACGGCACGACGTGTTCTGAGCCATCTTCACCTGGTAGAGGGAGCTGGCCTGCCGGTCGCCCCAGATGAGCTCTCCGATAGAGTCATGCTTCCGCACAATGTTCTTGGGCCTGCAAAACGGCATGCGGTAGTAATCCTTCGGGAACATCACCGAAGTCGAGCGAATCGAGTTCACCCAAAACTGCACCTCATCACCCGCCTTGTAGTACGTGGGCGTTGCACCGGGGATGTAGAAGGCCGCAGCGGTTTCTGGCACCATCGCAAGCACGACCAGAACCATTGTCATACACAAAAGTGCAATGTTGGAGAGCCCTGCACAAGCGCCCGCTGTCACAAAGGGGCGCCTGTCGTGCAGAGACGACGAAATACGAGCCATTTTTAGCAAGGCCGAGATACCCAGAATGGCGGGCAACGTTAAAAAAAAAATTGAGCAAACGATGAAGGCGTTGAGAGTTTTCCCCCTTCTTTTGTTTTTCCCCTCCGTGTAGTTCTATTACAATCCGGCGACACGCAAGTCGTCTGCCTGTCGGATCCAGCTATGCACTGTTTTGTGAAACGGTCAACGCCAGACTATGGATAATATTCCTTCCTTGTTGGTGTTTTTCTTCAGCAATAGAGGGGGTAGAGAGAGGTGTGCAAAGTAAAAATAACGTTTAAAAAAAAACACAGGCGGGTATGTGCACCACTGCCAAATATTGTGCTGATGTAGTGCATAGCTCGCAGTGGCAGTCTACTTCGATAAAAAGACACTGACAGGCGAGGCTCTCCCCACCCTGGCGTCGAATAGTGCCCGCCTTCTTCAGTGTCATGTGTTGCATTTTACCCAATGATATGGTCTCTAATACTTTTTGTGTGTTGTGGAGCAATGAAAATACAGTCACTGGCGGAGTAACAAACCCCATAGCCGCTGCTGCAGCCAGTCGCAAGAGAGAGCACAATGATATGATACAGAGCAATAAGTGCGCTTCGGCGGCGAGAGAGAGAGAGGGGTAAGGGGGGGGGGGGGCGAACATGGGGATCGGGAAACAACGAACACAACGTTATCACCGATCCTTTCTTCTGCAAACTGTCCCCGGCGCTACCATGGGTGGGGATGTCCCGTCAGGCATAGGATGCGCATCTACCTGCCTCGGTAACGGCGTCTGTGGCCGCATGGATGGCGGGGCCGTGTCAGGCTGGGCAGATGGAGTTACGGCTGGCCTCCGAACCTCCTGCATCTCCCGGCCCGACTCACCGTCCGACTCGTCCGCCACGACAACCGCCAGTGGCCCAGTCTCCGTCACGGATACGGACACCCCTCCACCCCCGCCGCCACCTCCGCCGAGAGAGATCTCGGCCAGCTCCCTGCGCCTGCACAGCGCCCACGTGGCCCCGTAGGTAACAGCCATCCCGCACAGCACCGTCGCCCACCAGCTCAGCGTTCCCCCACCAAAGAGCGTCCGCAGCACCACGTTGGCAAGCACAATGTAGGCGCCGTAAATGGTGAGGACAAAGTCAGGAACAAATTTCCGGCGTTGTAGCGTGACGGCTAGGGGGTGCGCGAGCGCGACACTTGCACCCACGTGCATCCAGAAAAACTGAGCGCGGCTGCTGTCTGACACGGAATTGGCCGGCGTCGTGTACCTGTTCGCCTGCACGCGGGAGTCTACCGGGCCATTAAACAGGGAAACAACGGAGAGACGGTAGCAGCTGTAGAACACCTCGTCGAAGGTTGGGACAGTGGCGCTGACAACTTGTGCGGCATCCGTCCCAGCGTACTTTGCCGCATACTCCATCCGCAGCACTACGAACGCGACAATGGCGCGAAAGAGGCTGAGGAAAAGAAGGAAAAGGCACACGGCATTGACTATTTGGGATAAGAGAAAGACAGGGTGCGTGATGGAGCGCCCAAGAGAAACAGCCATGGCTAGTGATGCCACGCCCCAAGCCTCACTCGATGCGGAATATTTTATGACGGGGAGCGATGAAGTGGCCCCCGAAGCACGGCTACAATGGTCTCGCCTTTGGTAAATAAATGTATATGAATATGTGTAGATCTCCAGCGAGGGATGGGACCTAGACCAGCTGGACGCGAATGACGCAACAGCGCGTGTATGTGTGTGCTGTGAGTGGTGGATACGACAAGGTAGAAAGAAGGGGAGACCCCGTGAAAAGAATTTGAATCAGTAAGACTCAGCAATAGCGTGGTTTGAGGATACACTGTTATTATGGTTCAAATACTGTCGTATCCTTGAAACGTTACGCATGCCTTTCACAACGACAAGATCAATATTACCCTTCACGCTTCCCATCAGAAACTACACGGTCCCATTTATCATGACACACGACTGATGCGATTGGGCCAACAGTGTCTGTTTGCGCAATGTGAGCACAGCCTCTGCGTCCATCCCCAAGTTCTTATTTTTCCACTGCAATGGTGCTTTTTTTTGTCTTCGTATTTGTGTGTGTGTGTGTGTATAGTACAAGGAACCCTGGCATCGTTTTCAGATGCGCACAGGTGGAAAGAGGGATGATTCGGGGCTAGCACGACCAACCTTTTATTGATATCGCCGGCCTGATGTGTGTTAGGCAGCCGGTCACGCAGCGACGCTCCCAGAGTCTGGGAGCATGCCCGCTAGCTGAGTCACACCGGCCTCCAAGGCGTCGAGACGCGTTGGGAGGCTGTGTAGCGTCTCCATGTACGCCCCGGCAACGCGCTCCACCGTCGTGGTGGCCCACGCCACGCGCCGTTGGGTCTCAGTTGCCGCCGTCGATCTTTTTGCAGTCGCCCACTCGCCGCACAAGTACCGCCAGACGTCCTCGTAGAAAAAGGTCGCCAGCGGTGCAGGGGGGCCTTCGGTGGCCGACGCCTTTCCGGTGCCCTCACCGTGGTGAGCCAGCAGGGCGTGGGCGAAGTCGTCCGCCGTGAGGACATCAGCGCCGGCATCCGTGGCAGTTTCCCGTACAGGGAATCGCAGCTGCCTGTAAGAGCGGATCTGCCGCTGTGCCTTGCGCAGCAGCGCCCCCCGACCCCGTCCGTGCAGGTACTGCCCGATGTAGTACTTCCACCGTGATGGCTGAATAATCTTGTCCCGCACACGGCGAGACAGCACCCATCGCACGGAGGACGGCACCCACCCATGCAGGACGGGGGCACCCTCGTCCCTGTTGCCAATGCCAGTGTCAACGGCGCTGAACGCGGTGGCAAGGACGCCGACGCCAGCAGCGAAGGTGAAAAGACCCACCACAAGCTCAAAGGCCCAGAAGAAGAAGACCACTTCAGTGTGGCGGTTGGACTGCATTAGCACCTCCTGCACATCCACGTGACGCAGCAGCAGGTAGAAGAAGAAGCGAAAGCTGCTGTCGAATGTGTTGAACTCGGCAACCGTGTTGCCCAGTAGGACGTGGCCCGTCCCACCAAAGACGGTGAGCCCGAACAAAAAAAGCAGCACCACACCGAGTAGACCGCGCCTCGCGGCCGTCAGGACGCGTGTGAGGATGATGAATGGGACGAAAAAGCGGGAGGCGTAGTACGCCATGCGGAGGAATAGGAGCACCGTCACAACGGCGTTGAGGTATAGTTGTGTGGTGGACAGCGCGATGAGTGAGTCCAGGGCGATGGGGTACCGCGGGCTGTAGACCATCTCAGAGAGGTTAACATGCAGTGCGTTGCAGCGGGCAATGTATGCGGCTCGCATCGACCCAGAAACAATCAACAGCACAAACGCGACGAGGTCGAGCCAGTCCCACAGGCCAAACAGGAAGAGCGTCTCGAGAACTCTATGGGAGGACTCGCGCCACCGCCGCCGCCCGGTCACAAACACCAAGCGGAAGGTGAGCGCGACAACCAAGGTAAAGAAGACGATACTGTACGCGGCCCTCCCGGCGTCCGCCCTTGTCCAGATGTGCAGGAGATAGATTTGGGTCTGGGGCAGCCACACGCCACCAGAAAGGACCTCCGCGTACACCTTCACCACCGCAAACGTGTGTAGCGTGGGGTTGTAAAGGTAAAACTCCGTCACGACAAAGCGTGTGGCGATGTCGTCAATGAAGGTGCTTCCAGACCGCTGCAGTCGCAGTCGAAAGTGGCCGCTGGCGTTCCGCAATGGCACCCGTGCCCACTGAGCGGAGTAGTATGGGATGGCAACTTTCGTGGGGTCATTCATAGACGAAAGTCGAAGGCGTGGCGACTCGGCGCACTCACAACTCCCAGACCCCTCTGTATCGTCGCTGCTCGTGCGGTGCGCGCTGTCCGAGGAATCGGAGCCAGCATCGCGAGCCGATGTGCTTGCCGAGTCCCCGCAGCGACACGGATGGCCCTCGGCACCGCTGCTGCTGCGGCGGCGGAGGGACTCATCCTCCGTGCGGCGCCAAAACGGAAAGTCAAAATGAAAACCACCGCAGTGGTACGTGCGCAGCTCGCCGTTCAGCGTTGGTGTGGCTGGCGCGCCAATAGCGTCTTTTGTGCATGGCTGATATACCCAGAGCGGAGTCACGTTCACATGATGGCCTCCGTCCTCACCAGCGTCGTACATGATGTGCACGGCGCGAGGACGCGACGGTGCAGGTCCCCCTGCTGTATCGCCATCAATACCCTCATCGACCGTGCTTCCGTGGGCGGCGAAGGTAAGCCACAGAAAGCTCGAGGCGTGGCGGAGGATCTGTGCAACTGTGCTCGCCGGAACGTCGGCTGTCAGCTCATTCGTGCGCGGCGCGGCGGCGCCGGTGGAGTGGCCCAGGCCACCAAAACAGCTCTGCTCGACTAAATTTGCCATCACCGACGCCTTGGGCAGCGTGATTGCCTGCTCAACGCCGGCCTTGGTGTGGGCGCCGTGCAGGACGTCGCCGTTAAGGGCGCAGCGGTTCTCCAGGACGCGGTGGGTCCGCATCCGTACCGCGCCAACCGGGATGGACGACCCAGTGGGGTAGGTGATGTCATACAAGTTAGACAGCAGCACATTGAGGACGTAGTCGGAGTACTGCCTGGCATTTTTGATATCCGAAAAGAAAACTGCGCTCTTGAAGTCGGCCAGTGCCGCGTGCGTGCGGCTTGTGAGAAGGGTTGTTCGGATGGCTTGGTGCTGCGTGAAGGAGTCCGCCACCCGCGCGTCGGGAAAAAAGTAAAACGAGAACATGACCAGGAGCACAATATGGAAGATCGCCTTGGACAGGTTGTCCCACGCCGACACCACGCGCGCCAGCTCGCGATCCGCAAAGTCCCACGGCATCGCGTCGCTTCTGCCGGCGTCCCGGCCACTGCTATCATGTCGAATGCTCCGACGCCTCATCCCTACATGTCACCCACACACACAGAGAAAGATTCGGAAAGAAAAAGAGGGAAAGAGCAAAGGCTAGAAAAGAGGGAGGAAGGGTATTGTGTTTTGTTGTGGAAGAGCAATGGCTGTTGATGCAGCTTTTCTTTTTCGCCACTGTCGCGCGCCTTTAATTGTGTGGTTGGTTTCCCATGACGAGTATATATAAAAGAGGAGAAGTGAACAGAATCGAAGCAGAGAGAGAGAGGGAGACAAGATGGAAGGTGGGTGTGAGTGTGGGTGTGTGTGTGTGTGGGTGTGTGCGTGTTTGCATTTGCAGGAAGTGATCTGAATAAACCGCTTTACAGGCACCAGCCACAATGACGGATCATCCTGGGATAAGGGTGATGGTGACTAGAGAGAATCCTGTTTTTTCTCGGACAGTTGACACTGTGTTGCGCAATGGATATTGCTTTTTATTGTTGTTGTTGTATTTCCTTCGTACACGGGTGTGCCCACCCATTTTGAAGCTATAGCTTGCGTGCGAGATTGACGCCACCACCTGCATTGGTATGCAGCAGAGTCAGGTAGTACTGCTGCTGACTGGTTTCCGTAGCGGATTATTATTTTTTCGATGGCAACACCCCAAACGTTACCCTCACCTCCCACCCCCAAGCACACACGCACACTCATGCAGCCGCTCTCTATTTATTCCGTGAATAAAAATATCCTTGAATGCTACACTCCCGTGCAGTGAGAAAGGTAAGTAGAGAGAGTGAACGGCTTCTGCTCGGGGGAAGATCCCGCGGTGTAGATGGGGTCCTGTTGCGGGTTATAGAGGGGACGCTCAACAATGTGCAGCAGCGCATCCCCACCTGGGGTGCCAGTGGGGATTGGCCGCAGCGCCTCCAGTTCGGAAGCGAGCATATTCGTCAACGCAAGCAACTGCTGCACACACGCCGACGACCGCAGTGGGAGGGCAATAGTGCCATCGTACATCACGACAACGCGGTCGGCATCGTCGTCCGTGCAGAGCACCGCCGACTCGTTCGCGTCCCTCACCGCTGCGATCAGTGACGCGCAAATGTTCACAGGGGCGCCAAAGCCCCACATATGCCCGTGATGCTGTTGGAGGGTCTTGGCACCTCTCCGGGGGTCGGCACTCTCGCCAGCCGCTGGTGCTACAACATCGTCCATCGCTACTAGGCCGCAGTCAAACGCAGCAAAGAAGAGCTCTGGTACCGTCGACGGCGCCCGCAACGGCAGCAAAAGGGTGCGCAGCCCGTCGTTCGACTCCATCACCGCGGCGCCAGAGCTGATTGCGGTGTTGGGGGAGGCGGCGTCAGTAGTAGGGCCGCGCGTAGAGTGCAGGTGCCGCCGCGGCAAAGTCTCCCTCCACACCTCAGGGAACGTGGCAAAGAGGATGCACAGCTTCAGCAGGGCAGCGTGGCTGTCAGCAGCAGCCCCACGAGGGCCCTGAGCAACCCCTCCCCCGGGCACCGTGCTCCGCAGTAGGTGCCCTAGCGGCGACGTCCGCCCGCTCTCAGCGCCGGCGACGGCCGTGGCCAGCTGACTCAGACGCTCGCGCATCTCCGCCTCGACCAGGCCAACGGCGGAGTCGTCACGCTGTGGACAAGAACCAACCGCCTCCTTCACAATATCGGGGGTGAGCCACTGGTCCAGGCCGTCGTTCTCAGGTCCCGACTGTCGCTGCGACAAGTGGGCGGCGGGGACGCCAGCGGCGACGAGGGCGGCGAGACGCACGGCTGGACCAACACAGCCGAGCAACATGCCAGCAAGCAGCAGCTTCCCGAGCTGCAACGGAAGCAGCGGCCCCACCAAGAACCGCAGTGGCGACGTTGGATGCGCTGCGCCCACTGTGAGCGCAGCAGTCCGCGGAGGAACGCACTGCATCAGAAAGGCAACGGCGACGCCAATGTCGGTCACTTGCAGCGACGAGCGCGGCCCGTCGCCTGCCGCGACCCCACCGGAAGAGCCCTGGACCTGCGGAACGCGCCGCAGCAGTCCCATCCGCCGCAGTGCATCCTCGGCAGCGGCCGGCATGGCGAGTTGGGGGCCGAAATGGCCGCCCGCGGCACCAGCGCCACCACGCAAGGCAGCCCCCGAGCGACTCGCAGCACCCTGGTGCTGGTACTGCTGCTGCTGCGCAGCCGCCTCCAACAGCAGCTCTGCCATATGCGTGCTCATGAAGGCCGTCGTAGCAGTAGCAGCCGTAGCGTCAGCAGACTTCGCCACGCGGCGAATGGGCACGCGTGGCAGCTCACCAGCAGCACCGCCGCGGGGGCCAACAACGGTGCTGTTCCCGTTGCTCCTGCTACGGGACAGTGGAGCCCCCAGCTGTGGGGGTAGGAGGTCGCCAGGGGGGATGGTCACTGCGCGCAGGGCAGGCCGGCGCTTCAGAAAGTGCACGGTGGCCTGAAAAGCGGGTCGGCCCTGCAGCGCCGCAAACATTTTTGCGGTTGCGTCCTCCACGGCGTCCTCGTCCGAGTCACATGGTCGGGAGCGCACATGCAGGGACGCGCCTGCCTCATCGGCCAGCTGCATGGTCACCACCCTCGTCGCTGCAGCCGTGGCCGCGCGTTCTGCGGATAGCGCGCTGCCGCTGCCCGCGCGCACCACTGGAAGCTGAAAAGGCGCACGCGACACGGCAAACAGGGCGATGCCAGCCCACCTTCCGGCGGGGGTCACTTCCGCCCGAGCGCCATCAAAGAAGCGGGAGGACGCGGATGCCGTTTTTGTGGCGCCCTCCCCGCCGATGCCGCCAGCTGCGCCACCGCCGGCGCTGTTGCGAGGCACAATCTGCGTCACGAGGTACTCGTAGTGCATCGCTGTGCGGGCGAGCACCTCCGACGGGCTTTTTCCCAGTCCCCGCGCCGTGTACGGCGTCCCAAGGACCGGTGTTTCAACAATAAATCGTCGCAGTGGCGGGCGGCCGCACACCTCATAGCGGAACGGCAGCGATGGCGCCGGGAGGGCGGCCCTTGCGCAGACAGCGGCCAGCGCGCGCTTGGCGTGGGTGTTCAGCGGCGCCTGCTCGACCATGTCGAGAGCCTCGTCCTCCTCCTCGCACCCACCCCGCGGTGCTTGTCCGAGCTCGAACAGTGACTCGTGGCGGTCAATCTCCCGCACCTTCTCGATGTACGTGCGGCAGGCACGGACGTAGACGGGCCACACGCGCCGGTCCTCCTGCAGTGACTCCACGCTAGGGGTGCTTGGCAGTTCGGGGCGCTCCGTCGTGCCGCCCTCAAAGCAGCACAACCCCCGCGGGGAGGGGGTCGAGGGCGACTTCATGCCGTCGCCGGGACGGGGGGCGCTGCGGCCGCGCATCTCCGCCGCCTTGGCGTACTCGGCCTGCCGCTTTCCTGTGTAGACAGCGACGCCGAGGGCGTCCAGCGTCCACGCCGCGTGCGTTGCGCAGAGGCCGAGCGCGCGCCGCTTGCTGCTCGCACAGCCGACGCCAAACCGGCGGCCAAACGCCTCCGGGAGGGGAATCTCAACAATGGCCCGGTGGATGTTCCCGTGCTGCGCGGACGGCGTCGTGTACTGCCGGACGCTGCGGAAAAAGTCACTGCCGCGGGAACGGAAGTAGACCTGCATGTGCCGCGTGCCCATGCGGAAGATCTCCGAGTGATGGATAGCCTGCAACGAGGCCAGGTCGCACAGTTCATCATCCGTCACCGGCGAGCCGTTGCTGGTGTTGCTGGCGCGAGGAGTGGTATGTGGGGCTGCGGCGGTGCTCCCACCCGGGGGCGCAATATTTGTGTGAGACCCGCTACCCGACGTGGACACCGGCGAGCGCTGCTCGCTGGCATGCTCCGCTGCTGTCGAAGTGGAGGCCGTGGTGCCTGCCCTGTCTAGTGGTGCTGCTGCTGCCCCGGTCGACGCGGGGCTGTTGACGACAGGTGGAGAGCGCGGCCCCCCTTCAGCCGCCAACTTGTATTGTGCCCACACGCGCGACTCGGCATGCGCTTTACGCACCGGTGGCGGGACGCACGCCAGCCGCGCAGGCGGCAGCGCCCCTGCTGACGCGGGTGCCCACCTACCCAGCATCCGCGCTGTGTCAGCGTGCCGACGCTGGAGATCGGTGTGATCGTACATGACAATGCCCAGAGCATCGAGGAGCAGCTCCGCGTGCATAGCGCACATCAACACTGCCTCGTCCTCCGTATAGGCCTCCCCATGTGCCACGATGCGGGCCGCGGCGGTGCTCGCCGCCTGTTGGGCCGTCCACCCACCACCCCCACGGTCGCTGACACCGATGTCTGGCGTTGCCGCCTCGCTTCGGACGCGGGTGGGAAGAACGCACTTGACAACGTGAAGCTGCCGCTGCGGTTCGGCGCGGTGCCCGCCCGTCAGCTCACCCTGCCCCCCGTTGAGGATATCATCCTCGTCAGCAACGTCGTGGGTCGTGTGTTTCAGGCAAGCGGCCAGCTGCTTCCCGTGCCGCTCCACGTAGTCGCGCAGTCGGTTGACGGCAAAGACGTCCGGCGTCCGCACGGCAGGAAGGGTATGGACATAGTTCCTCCCGCCAGCGGCGCTCACCTCCGGCGCGACGAGTATCCTGCCGCCCACATCCTCGCAGAGCGACCAGTCCCGCTCGGGCAGCTTCTTTTGGCTCAGCAGGAGATCATTGAGGAGGGACTCGGCGTCAAATCGCACCGGTCTCCGGTTACCGGTTGGGCTCGGCGCTGCCTTGACCACCACCTCTGCCGCAGGCGCCTGCCCGCCCCCCGGCCTCCACGCGCGTCGCTCCTTGTTCCCAGCGAGCCCTGGGCTGAGGATGCGGCCGAGGTGCGTCGCGGTGACGCAGCGCACCGGCGAGAGGAGGGCCGCGACGGACGCTGGTGCGTTCACCAGCGACGAAGGCGAAAGAACCGGCTGCGAAACAGGGTCGTAGCCCTGCATGCCCTGCGCCGCGTCCACGGCGCCGTGGATAAAGCCGTTGAGCAGCCCGCGCGCTTCGGCGTCAAAGGCGATGGTGCGGTTCATCGCCGCCAACGCACGGATCGCGTGTGTCGCGGCCGCGAGCTCCGCCTCGCCCGCCGACTCGGACGAAACCCCCATTGCCACAAAGGAAGCCTCCTCAGCGTCGTTTCGGCCGTCTCCAGCGCCCCCGCGCTGCCGCCCCTGCTCGGGAGCCAGCGGCACCGTCAGTGTCGCCCGGTACGTCTCGTGGAATTTGATCCCCAGCACCTCCGTCAGGAAGGGCGGCTGCGCGCCCGCCGTTGCACCTGCGGCTGCCTCCGTGCAGTGGCGGAGGTAGTGCGCGATGATGTCGCGGGCCACTGGGTCGAGCCGTTCAACGGCAACAAACTGGTGCGCCTCGGCGACCGCGCGGCTGTGCTGCACAAGTGTCGACTCCACCGTTGCCGCTCCTCGGCGCACCTCTGCCGTCGCCGCCCCCGTCGAGCTGACGGCGGACCCGCGACCGCCACCGTCCCCAGGCACCGCCCCGGGCACAGGGTGGCTGGCAAGAAAAGACGGCGACGCGCGCGAACCCGCCGCGCTGCTGGTGCTGCTGCTGGCGGCTGCCGCAGCCACGAGTTGCAGGGGAGGGGGGGAGGGTGTGTCAAACCGGTAGTCGACCTCGCCGGGCGCGGCGCACCAGCGACCGACCTTGCGACACTCCTCAACATGTTTCATCTGCTGTGCGCCGTCGGTAGGGTAGAGGGCAAGCCCCAGCGCATCAATGGTGAGCTCAGCGTGCATGCAGGCGAGCGTGATGGCGTCCTTCCGCGTCGGGGCCTTCCCCATGCACACTCGCTCGCCGAACCGCGCCAGCACCGGCAGGCGCAACTGTGCCAGGAACATGGTCTCGCCCGATGCGGATGGTGACGACGGCTCCTTCTTTTTGTGCCCCCCTCGCCGCGACGCACCACCGCCCCCACGTGGCGACGCCATGCCGTGCGATTGGTCCTTGTGCAGGGCGACCACCTTGACGCTTCGCTCCACGCTCTCCTGGTACGCCTCGAAGAACTGACGCATCCGCCGCCCGCTTGCCGGGTCGAGGAAATACGGTGAGGCGAGAGTGTGCTGGAACGGCGTAAAAGCACCCGTCGTAACGGCGGCAAAGGCGACTTGGTCCACGCGAAGCTGCCGCTCCATCGTCGCGATGGTGCCCTCTTTTTGGTACACAATGGGACGCGGCGACGGCGTGGAGGCTGGCATCGGTGGGTCGCCAGGGAGTGGGGCGTGGCGCCCTGCCGCGCGCGCCTCCTCCGCGTGCCGCTTCTGCTTCGAGGAGAGGAGGAACAGCGGGAAGCCCAGCGCATCGACGATGCGCACCGCGTGCATCGCGGCGGCCGCCTCCGCCTCCTTCTCCGTTTCTCCAAAACCTTCCGCGAGGCGCTCACCATACTCGGCTGGTAGCGGCAACCGCTGCCGCGCGTAGTACTGCCGCGGGCACTCGCCGCTGCCCTCCACTGCGCGCACGACAACCTCGTACGCAGCGCGGTCCTGTACGGCCTTCCCCCCACCGACGCCCACACGACCCGCATCAGCAATCATGCGGGCGGTGAAATTTGTGATGCTTGCCCGCGCGTACGTGTCGAGAGTCCGGACCACCTCGCGCTCCCCTGCCGCTGTCGCCGCCGCAGGGTCGGACGCGGCGTCGTCGCCGCCGCCGTGCCCCGCCCGGTGACCAGCACTGCCAAAGGACCCGTCACCGGTGATCCGCGCGCAGTCCCCAGTGCCCAAATCGCTGTCGAGAGATGGGAGGATTTCAATTTCCGGCCCATCCTCAGGGGGAGGGGCAGGGCTGCCGGTGCCCCGTGCACGAGAACCGCTGGCGCAGGAGCGTTTTTGGACCGAAAGGAACGACGGTGCGGCGGCGAGTGCCGACACAAAGAACGGACGCAGTCCTCTCTCACCGCCGTTCCACGCAGCCAGGAATAAATGAGAGCAGCTGCGTAGTCGCGGGCGACGAGACGAACCGCTCGCTCGATGCTTCCGCATGGGCCCCCCGCACACAGGGTGTGGGTCGGCACCCCTCACTAGTCGGAGGCTCCACCATAGTGGCATGCCACCACGCCTGCGACATTCCTTTACCCAGGGAAGCATTCCCTTCACCCAAGCAGTCGCTTGCCTTTGTAAATAGAAAATAGGGAGCACGAGTTACGAAGGGGTGGTGCCTTTTTTTTTTCCCCTGAATCTATTCTTTCGTTTGTTGACGCCAGGCACCTTTCCTTGTTGCAATGGTACGAAGATGAGAGTGCATGAATTTGTTGCTGCTGTTGTTTTTCAAAGGGAGCCCATAAGCGCAGTGACAGCGGACCAAGTAAATCATGTAATCGGAGAGAGTGTGACAGCGCCGACACCCGGTCGTGAGGGTCGTGAGAGGGGGGGGGGGGGCACTACTACCGCGGGCATTCTTTGCACCAGAAAGAGGGTTCGCGAACAGTCACAAGACGGACGCTCGAACGTACCATTCTCCCATCGTTAACTTCGACAACGCTTTTATTTGTCGTGTGTGCACATATGGGCTAATGTGTGTATGTGTGTGTGTGTATTATGTTTCGTTGTGGGGAAGTTGAATACGGTTGGTTATACGGCCCTGCGGAAAGACAGTGCCCATTGTGTGCGTGTGTTGGGGTGGTGAAGGGGAAGGGGGGGGGGGGGGGGATGCGTATGCCTGCATGGGTGGACCGATACATATATATATATATATACGCAACCATGGTGTGGATATTGCCAGATGAGAGGGAGCACCCGTGTGCGAGCCTTACGGTTGGACACGTAGCGTCTTTTCTGCCCGGGCGGCGTACAGCCAAGTCTCGAGCACCAAGTTGCTGGGGATCACGCGAACCGCGCTCATAACAGCATCGAAGGCGATGTACGCAACGCCAAAGATGGTGCAGGCTGGTGACATCACCAGGCACATGAGCGCCAGACTAACATCCCAGAGGAGAAACACGGCAAAGCCAGCGAGGCCGATGGCGTGGAGGGTCGTCACCTGCTGAAAGGCAAGGACGACCACGAGTGCAATGATGGGGCACACCCAGAAGAGCAGGGAGCCCGTCGCGAGCAACAGCACGGAGAAGACGATGAGGCGCAGCGTCAGCCAGCTAGGCAGCTCACTGGGGTGGAAGTGACGACCACGCCAGAGCACCAGATACTGCACAGGAATTCGCTCCGGTACAAACTGGTCTGCCCCGCCCGCGGCGAGGTACCCATCGAGCCTCGCCAGGCGGTCCTGGTCAAAAAGAAACTTCTCCAGACCGACCAGCCTACTGAGACGCAGTGAAAGCGGCCTTAGCAGCCGCAGCTGCGCGTACTGCAAGGGGAAGGACACCAGGCAGCCACAGACAGTGATGAAGAGCAACACTGCCTGCGCGTTTTGCTGCGCCGTGACAAGGCCGGGGCTCCGTAGTATTAGGTGCATCACCGCCCCCGACAGCCGGCGGAGGAGTGGCAGGCGCGAGAGAACGGAGCCGTAGAAGGTGGCCACACAGCCGCTGTGCGAGAGGTAGGATGGCAGCGACTCAATCCCTCGGCTGTGGGCGTAGTCCAGCATCACCGCAGACTGCGGCGCGACGCACTTGGACCCCGAGGTGGGGTGGGGCGGCAGTCGCAACTGGCTGTTGACGTGGTGGGGGACGAAGGTGCCGTTGGCCTCACCACGCACGCCAATCACCGGGGGGCTCAGCGGCGCATGTAATGCCGCGTAGGCGAGGGTGGCGGCGCAGTGCCCGCCAGCGCGCCCCACCAGTTGACCGCCAGCCTTTAAGAGCACCCCAGGCCCCTCAGTGCCGGCACGGTAGGCGGCAACGTCGTCGAACGCGCCGGCGTCGCCCTGGATAACCGCGACGGTGGCCAGCCAGTCCAGCAAGGTCACCGCCCCAGGCGCACCGGGAACGGTCAAGACTGGGGCGTCCGGACGGCCAAAGCGGGCGTGGCTGACAGGGGAGTCCTCTGGGCCGTCGGGGGGCGTCGCGCCGCCCGCGCTGTCGTTCTTTGCTGCGACAGGCGGGGCAGCAGCACGTACTGGACCAGCAGCATTGCCAGTCACAATAGCGCCAGCGGCTACAGCACCGCCGGTGCCCCCATCATCACCCTCACTACCATCGACACAGCGGGTGTGGAACTCTGCCAGCGGTGACCCGCCGCCAACCGCAATCGCCTGCGTCAGCTCCCTCTCAGTCCACGAGAACATTGCAAGGATGCCACCGCGCGGCGCATCATCTTCTGTGGCTCCGCTGTTGGAGTTGTAGAGCGGCAACGGCAGTTGGATGCGGCCAGCGGAGAGGTCGGCGAAGAGGTACTCGCGCGCGCTGAACGAGACCCACACCGGTAGGGCCAGGAAGAAGAGCAGGGCCGCCAGCTCCACGATGGTGATGCGGACAAACTCGTACATGATGGCCAACAGATCCATGTCAAATATCTGCGCTAAGACAATCTCGTAGTACACGCGCCCCACCTCAAACTGCAGGTCGACGGAGCGGGTGTAGAAGAGATCGACGCCGGGGGCGAAGACCGGCGAGATGACAGAGCTTTCCAGCAGCATGAGGATCGTGGCGCACAGGCTACCGGCGAACCAGTACGCAACGAGGTGAATCATCGTCAGCGACGAAAGGAAGTCGTCAAACGAGGGCGGCAGGGACACAAAGTACGGTGCGGTGCCGTAGTGCAGCGTCATACCCGCCAGCATCGGCATCACGAACGAGAGCAACGCCATTTGTGTCACAAACGTGGCGTACCACAGCCGCATCTGCCCCGCCGACACCTGCGACGAGTCATGGAGGGTGCGCGCAACCACCTCGTCGAAGCGGCGGCGGGGGTTGCACAGCCGCTTGCGGGGAAACCGGCGACGCAGCACCACAGCCGCGACCCACCACGCGACGGCAAGGGCGAGAATTCCCCAGCGGCTCCGCGTCACTACCGCCACAACACCCCCGACAATGGCCCGCAGCACAGAGGTGCGGATAAAAACGAGTACACCACCAGACGCGAGGAGCCACTTGTCAATGGAACGGAAGCGCTGCGCCACCTGCCCCTTGCGCCAGTTGGACGCCGTCGGCGGCTTGCGTGCTGCCCCCTCACCAGCAGCATCGCCGTCGTCGCCGTCGTCGTCATTGTTACCACCGGCCCAATCCCCATCATCGCTGGAGCCGTCGCTGGCGGATTCGGACTCGTCGCTGTCGCTGCCATTGTTGTCATCGGACGCAGTTGTCCACGAATTGGAAGAGGAGGACGTGCCATCGTCCTCTGCATCGTCCTGTAGGCCGTCGCGACCCTCCTCCCAGGCGGCGTAAAGCCCCATCAGCTGCTCCAGCAGGGGATCCGCGGCGGCGGCGGGGTTGTCGGTGTGGTGCAATGCGCCAAATGCGAGATCCAACTCTGTCACAGGGAGCGGCGTCAGCGGCTCCTGCGCCCCGCTGTGGTGGTCGGCGAAGAAGCGCTGCCACTTGCGCCACCCCTGCACCAAGCTGTACTGGAGCGCGGTCAAGACAGCCCCGAACACCCACACCTCCACCCACAACATCAACGGCAGTCCCTCCCACCCCCTCTCCTTCCACGTCGCGTCGCGGTAGCGGGCCGCGCCAATGGTTAGGGGGACCAGTCCCCACTCCAGCGCAACCATCGCCGCAGCCAGCAGCCCCCGCACCAACAGCGGGGCGACGAAATAGCGCGACACCAGCAGCACCTTCTGCGACCGCGTCTCGGGAAACGGGACGTCGCGCCCATTCTCGTACTCCCACACGTACTCTGCCTGGCAGTTGGGGCAGCGCTCCGATTCGCTCGTGTCGAGCCACTGCGTCAGGCAGCGCCGGTGGACGCAGCCGATGGTGCCGGTGCAGCGGCAGACACTCCTCAGGATGGGGTTGTGTGTGGATGACTGGGAGCCGCGGCAAATCCAGCAAACGACGCCCTCGGCGCCCTCGCTCGCGGCAGAGGAGCCGGAGGGCGATGAACTACTGGAGGAGGAAGAGGAGGAGGCTTCCGAGCCAAGCTGCTCAACGGGATGCGTTCCCGCCCCACCATCGATCGCATCAGCTACATGAGCACCGTCCATTAGAAGAAGAAGTCACACAGCGAGGGAAAGTCCTCCGATGGCGTGTAGGGGCCGGAGCTTTGTCAATTATAGTGGTGGGGTAACTATTTAAATGTATATATTTATATATATATATATATATAATATAGATAGTAAATATAAGTACGCGCGTGTAATAAATCCGTCCTTTCGACGGCTCGGTAGTGACCGATTGAGGAGCCCAATTGGATTGATATTCCCTTTCAAATTGCTTTCTTGCTATGCATCAGTTGGCATGCATGCACCATACGGTGACAGTGAATGAGGAGGGGGGGGGAGAGGCTTAGTGCATCTGTGTGTCTTTCTTTTACCTGGGTGCGTATGCACGAACATCGACCCTCTAGAGACCGATGACAACCGCATTGCATGGCTGAAGAAGGGGGGGGGGGACCCAGACATCTCTCTTGCTCAACATTTGCAGACTCAATATAGCCCGTGGTAGGTTTTGGGTGAATTATTATTGTTTTCCTCACACAAAGAGCAAGTAGGTTTGCTGTAATGCTCCAAGTTTTCTTTAGTACGGCGAAGACGTGGAGTTACTTCGTTATTTTTGATCCCGATGGGAGCACACAGGCAGCAAGTTGAGAAAAGCGTCGCAGCTTTTCGTGTCTACACACATAGCATGAGTGTGCCGTGGGATGGCAGAACCAGCGGGTGGCCGGAAGAAGAGGGAGAACGCGATGTGCTGGGAAGGGAAAGTGATATGGCGGACGTGTAGGTAGGCGTGATGGAGAAGCCGAAAAGAGAGAAAGAATGATGTGAAAAGGAGAAAAATCAGCGACAGACACACGAGAACACAGGGAGAGGGTGTGTGTGTGTGTGTGTGTGCATGGCGGGGAGGGGGGGGCCAAGAATTCAAAGCATGTGCGCGCTACGCAAGCAAACAATCTCAAGATAGAATTAGATAGGAGAAAATAATCCTTTCACATAAGAGTCCAACTATAGGGGGTGCGACCATCGAATTTGCCGGTGCCGTTTGCTGGCCCGGGCCCGAGAATCCCTCCTGGTTTCGCGCCATCGCACCGGTACACCCCCCCCCCCCCCAAGGTGGAAGTATCCATCGACCATAATATATAGAGGAGAAAATTATATATGTGTAAATATATAGCAAAGCAGAGGGAAGCTGATGGGAAAGAAGAGGAGAAAAAAACTGAAATAGAGCAACAGAGGGAAATAGAGAAAAGCAAAGGTAAAGCTTGAGCAGGCTGCACAGAGAGAAAGAGTCAGATTGAAGGGCTCAGGGGCGCACACGTGCGCTGGTAAGATGGTGTCACGGCTCTGCCATGCTGTCAACAGGCTGGTGCACGGTCGACCTCCGCTGCGGCGGACGCAGCGGCACCGTACCAGCGCTTCCCTCCAGCAGCGGGTTGGGCGGGTGTGATCCATGCGGGAAGAGGGTTCCGGACGGTGGTGACGTCGCGCCACAGTCGTCGCCGCCGCGCACGCCGCCGGCCTCGCGGTCGTCCCACCGCGTGATCTGCGTGATTTCCTTCTCCTTCTCCTCGAGGTACTTGGCGTAGGCGTTGGCGTCAAGGCGGGAGGGGTTGCTGTTGCGCACCTCCCGGGCGAAGCGACCGTCGGAAACGTACAGCACGCGATCGGCGTAGCACTCAATGTCGGGGTTGTGCGTCACCATGATGCAGGTCGTCTTGGTACTGCGGTTGATGCGAATCAGCAGGTCCATGACGTCGATCGTGTTCAGCGTGTCAAGGTCGCCAGTCGGCTCGTCGAGGAGGAGGATGGCCGGGTTGTTGGCGAGACTCCGCGCGATTGTGACGCGCTGCTGCTCGCCACCGCTCAGCTCCGACGGCAGGTGGTTCACGCGGTTGCGAAGACCCACGAGGGTGAGCAGCTGCCGTGCACGGAGACGGATTTCACTGTCGGACAGCTTCCCGAGGAGAGTCATGGGCAGCTCAACGTTCTCGGCGGCCGTCATAGTAGAGATGAGGTTGAAGGTCTGGAACACAAAGCCCAACGACCGCAGCCGCACCTCCGCAAGGCGGCTCTCCTTCGAGTTCGCGTCGATGATCTCGTCGAGGAGCTCGACGGTACCCTCTGTGCACGAGTCAATCGTGCCGATGATGTTCAACAGCGTCGTCTTGCCGCCACCGCTGGGGCCGCGGATCATGACGAACTCCCCGCGCCGGATGGGGCCAAAGGAGGTGGACGACGGCGACGACGACGACGACGAAGTGTCAACTTCGGGTTCGTGGAGGTGGATGTCCTTCAAGGCGATCACGCGCTCATCGGTGCCAGCAATCGGGTAGCTCTTCCCAAGGTGCCGAAGACGGAGGACCACCGGCTCCTGGCTGATCTCAGTCTGACGGTTGCTGTTCACCAACATGGCGTTCGACCACGTAGGTGCATGATGCGTGCCCGAGGGTGGTCTGGCCTGCCGGGGCGTTAGCGTGTCCGCGTTCGCCTCACGCGGGTAGCGTGACATCTCCTCGTCGGACGAGGCCATCTGCAGCACACGGCTGGGGCCCTTGTCGTTGCTCTCATTATTGTGGAGCATGGTTTGCGACAGTGCACCGCTGTCACTGTCTTGGTGAAGAATGGGCAGGTAGAAAAACTATAACGTCTCCGTATTTACGCCTTTAAATTGGGAAAGAGGGGAGGGAGAAGGAACACGACCGTGATACACACAATCAAAAACCAGTCGCCAAAACGAAGTAGTGTAGAGAAGTGTCAGTCGGTTCTGTTCTTGGTGCACGATGACGATGACCTATCACGCGCACGAAGGACGGCCGGGGGCACAGCAGAGAGGAGTGCTGACAGCTATTAGTACTCGAACTGATGCTCCTCAGCTGCTCTCCTCTTTTTTTTTTGAAGTCGTATTGGAGTATGCCTTAAAAAGCAGTTCTTGCAGCACGTCTGAATGTATGTGTGTGTTTAAATGTATTTGTATGACAGATATGACGAGTATTTCAAAGGAAGGAGGGAAGACTTCGCCTAGCACGTGAGATAATTAAAGATATACACTTTCTTTCGTGCCACGACAAGACGAGAACTATAGATGGGTTGTAAGGTGGTATTTTGTTGTAAAAGGAAACAAAGAAGGAATAATTAAATGAAAACAGTAGACATGCAGTTGGTGGGTTTTTTTTCCTGGGGGTGATACATGAATAGCCGCTACCACTCTCCGACATGCGCTGTGGCTTTCAACGGGAAGGTCTGTGCAGTGATTGACACCTACGAAATCTATCTTTCACATCAAGATTTGCGTAGTAAGTTAACCAGGTACTACTTTCATCTCGTTATAAGATCCACTGTAGCGTTCGTTCCGATATACGGAGGCGTGTTGCTTTGGTTCATTTAAATGTTGACATCTTTTTTTTCAAGGGGCTCTTGAAACTGATCGCTGAGATGCGTAAGTGCATTGGTTTATTGCTACGATGGGAAAATGAGGGGTTGGGCATTCGGACTTTGTGTTCCCATGGCGTGTTCTCCCCGCGATGAAAGAGGAGGGGGGTTAGGACACCCGTGCTTTGCCATACAGCCCCCGCTGCTGCTAGGAACCCCCCCCCCCCTCCTCCTCCACTCAACCCAAACACCTCCGCTGCACAATTCGGACCCTCACAGATCGAGTTGCCGCTCGACACCGACGCGGGTGCGGAGGCGCGGGACAGTGACGGTGCCCGTTGCCTCCGACGCCTGTCCCACAACACCGCGGCCTCGCCTCTCGGACGTATGTCTGTGCGTGTCTATCGAAAGATCCTCGGCGGGCCGTACGTACAAGCGACTGGAGGCGTCGACCACCATGCTCTCCGTGGATTGGCTGCCACACCGCGCCACGACACGACGAGCATCCCCCACGGTGGGCGCTGTATGCGGTCGGCTGCGGGCAGTTGTGGCTCGGGTGGAAAGAACGCCAGCGGCGCACCCCGCCAGCACGGCGCCACTAAAACCAATGACCCACTGCAATCGGAGCGCAGATGCCACGTGCCGTGACACCGCGGCTATCCTTGTGACGATATAGCCGCCGCCGCTCGTCATGAGGAAGATACCGCCCCCTGCACCGATATCGCCAGCCACAATGTACGCGCCGGCGCCTTTGAAATGGCGGGTTGGGAATCGTCCCAACAGCGCCGCTGCGACTGTGTTGTCCCCCATGCAGCTGTACCGCGCCCGACGCCCGCCGTCGTCGTCGTCGCCGTTGTCGTCCGTGGGACGCTCCAGTCGAAGCACCCGTGTCACCACAACGACGGCGTCACTGTACGCATCACCCGGAGACGAAGGTTGCGCCGCCGCTGCCGCCCTTGTGGTGTCTGGCCACAGCAGCGACAGCAGCACTTTGCCCTCGTACTGAGCGTGTGAGGTCCCACCGGGGTACTCCATCGTCCGGGGCACCTGCAGTGGCACCGTCAGGATGGCCGTCGGTGCGCCAGCATCGGCACATTGTTCGGCGTCCATATCCAGAAGAGCCATGCTGGAGATGTTGCTCGTTTGTAGTTGCGGGTGGAGGTGGTGCACCTGCGCGACGCCCAGCGACAGCCGCTGAGCACGGAGGAGACTGGGGCTGCGGGGGTGAAGGGAAACGGCCAGCTCCACCGCCCACGCGGCGCGGTGCTGCTGCGTCTGCTGCTCTTCTATCCACGCCGCGCGGGTGGCGGAGCTGTTGAACAGTGTCTGCACCACCACTAGGGTGAGGCCGTTCACCGCGAGGCGAGTCTGCGCTGGCGCCCACGCTGGCGCGGCGACAGCAGGGCTGGCGGTGTGGCCGCCGCCCAGCTCGTCCATCGACACGAGCGTCTCCGCAACAAAGCTGCCGTGCTCACTCTCGCCGCCGCTGGTGCCGCTGGCGCCGCGGCCGTAAAACGCAGCTCGCACGTTGCGAGTCATCGCCTGACCCTCACCGGCGTTCCCGACCCAGCCAAATAGGGCGTCGGGGGCAGCTGTGCTAGTCGTAACGTCGCCCGAGAGGTTACAGAACCGACCAAAGAAGGGTGGCCTGCACACACACTGCCCTGGCAGGCCAACCACCTCGCCACATATGCGATGGTCGGCTCCAGCGGCCGTCGTGGTGGCGTGGGAAGCTGCCAGCCCATCTGCGGCGGGAGAGCACCGACCACCGCAGCTGGAATGCGGCAGGAATCGGTACCGCAGCAGAAACCCCTCGCGCGCTTCAGCCCAGTCGGAGACGAACTCTAGCAGTAGCGACCGGCCTGCCGAGACGACGCTGAAGCCCTCCCTGCGTGTCTGCAACCGCCCCGTGTCTTTGCGCACGAGTCGCATTGTGCCGCTGCTGCTGCTGCTGCGGCCGCTGTCGTCGGTGTCATAGAGGAAAAGTGCGTCGTACGGGCTCTCAATGTCGTACTTGAGGTAGGAGAGGGCGATGGTGTGGAACGGCGGCGCCACAATCTCCCACCGGCAGGTGACGCTGTAGGGGTAGGTGTCGTACCCGTTCACCTGGATCAGGCCACCGTCCACGTCGTCAACGAGAACCGCCGCCTGCGGATCACACCAGTAGCTGCGCTCACTGCACAGGGGGCCGCCGAACCCTTCACAGCAATACCCGCACTGCGTGCCGTTGAAGCAGCCGCTCCCACCATGGTTCAGGTCCCGCGGGCACGCACACTCCCCTGTCTGCGTGTTACAAACCCCGCCGTTCTTGCACTCGCAGCGGCGGTCACAGCGGGGGCCGAACCACCCCTCCTCGCAGACGCTGCAGTGAGCGTCGCGGAAGTGGGTGCCGGGGTCGCACTGGCACGTGAGTGTGTCAGCGACACAGGTGCCGCGGCGGTGACAGACCACGGCGTCGTTGCACTGAGAGCAGTCCACGAAGCGGAACCCCGCCGCGCACTCGCACTGCCCCGTCTCTGCGACGCAACGGCCCTTCGCCCCGGAGCAGTCGCCGGGGCAGCGGATGGCGGGGGTGACTGTCAGTGGGGCCCCCTGCGGATTGGCAGCGCCTCCTGTTGCTGTTGGGGCGGCGGCGGCAAAGGCCTCCTGGCACGACTCGTACGCACGCAACCCTGGCGCCGAGACGGCGATGCTGTATGGCTGCTGGCCACGCACCTGGCCGTGCCGAACATCGTGCCCATACACCACAGCCCGCAGCAGCTCCGGCCGCGGGTTGGCTGTCACAGACGCGGGGGTCACGGGCGGGGCGATGCGCGACAGATGCACACGCACCTGCTCGACGTTGCTAACCCGGTCAAAGTAGACCTGCGTGGGATCGGCGGGGTGAGGGTAGAAGAGGGTGCCATTGGCGGCAACGAGGACGAGGTCCAGGTCGTTCACCAGACTGCGGCTAGCGCCCTCCTCGGCAAGGGGTGGGTCCGTCCACGTCAGCGTTGCCCGCACGCGCGGCACCTCATCGATCACTGGCGATCCGACCGCTGCAGGTGCTCCGGCAGCGCGAGCACCGCGGTCACGTCTTTCCTCGACGACAGTGCGAACAGGGCTGAGTGTGAAGCAATACGTGTGGGCCTCTCGGTCCCCGATCAGCACCCGGTCTCTCAGCCACAGCACCGTAGCCTCGGAGGCGGTGCCCCACCCCCTGCTCGTCCGCACGGACCGCGGGGCGGAAGGGCTGGTACTGGGCCCTGCCATCGACGTTGCTGTGTCAGGCGATCCGGTCACCAGTGACAGGTCCAAGCGGCCAAACCCCGCGCGCATGTCCACGGCCCCCTCCCGGGAAAGGCCCACCGTGCCGTGGATGAGAAGGCCCTTCATGAGCGCTGAGGATGGGGAGGGCAGGGCAAGCTGCTCACGCAAAAACTGCCGCAGCAGCGCCGCCGCTCCCGCGACGAGGGCCGTCGCCATGGACGTGCCAGCCTTCGTGCCGACCGTACAGCGGGACCCACCGACAGCTGTCGCCTCGGCCGACCGCACACCACCGCCGCCGGGGCCAACGAGGTCGGGTTTTGCACGACCGTCGTATGTTGGCCCATACGCGGAGAAGGACGCCACATTGTTCATGAGAGCCACGTGAAAGGCGTTCATGTGTGCCCCGACCGTCAGGACATTCTTCGCCGTACCGGGGCTGTACAGCCCCACCTTTGGACTGTTCCCCGCGGCGAACAGAAGAAGCATGTCGTTGTGGTCGTGGGCGAATTGGTCAACCAGCTTCTCTGCCGCCACGTACGACGTGGCGGAGGAGGGGAAGCCCCAAGAATTGGAAGAAATGCGGGCACCCGTGGCGTATGCCACGCTGAACACCGCTGTGATATCGCTCGGCAGCGGGAGGACCTCGCCGTCGCCCTCCACTGCAGTCGGTGTCTGGCAGCTCAGCGCGTAGACGAACAGCTTCGCCCCAGGCGCGACGCCGTTGTACCTCGAAAGGCGCTCAACGTAGGGGGCCTTTAAGCCAGTCGTCGGCGGGCCCACAACGCTCCCCGCGGCGCAGCCAGCGACGTGCGTCCCGTGCCCGCTTACTGAGTCTCCCCTCCCCGCATAAAACGTGAAGCTGCCGTCCTGTCGCTGAAAGGGAGGGCGTCGCGGAAACGCGCTGCTGTTGAGTGTCGCAAGACTGAGGGACTGCGCCCCGGCCCAGACACCGGCGCCACCGCCACCACCACCACGCGCCTTCACGTTGCACCCGTGGTAGGAGACTATCTTGCGGTGCGCATAGTTGACCGCCGGGTACAGCGCAACGGAGTGCACGTAATCGGCAAAGAAGCAGCTGTCGACATCCACGCCGCTGTCAGCAATCGAGATTAACTCCCCTGTACCGTTCACGTTGGCATCCCACAGCGTCCCCGCCCCACCCACGACGCCGGCGGGCACGTCACTGTAGCTTCCCAGGATGGACGCAGTCGCTTTGATGTTCAGCATCTCCGCGCCGCGAGGGTCCAGAGGTACTTGCCCCACCTTTGCTTGCACAGTTGACGTGCCCCACAGATTTGCGTGAGCGTGCAAAATGGTGAGAAACAGCACAACTAGAGTGAGAGTCATGCCTGCCGCGCCTCTGACGCGGTTCCGAAGAAGGAGCATCCCTAACAGTCCATACGTACAAGTACCTTGTTTGCTGTCCAGATACTTATTTTTTTAATTAAGTGGTGAGGTATTGTTTTGTTCTTCTACATGTTCTGGTAAGTGCCAGAAAGTGCGATATACACGCAGGTGATAGAAACAACTGGTAAAGATTCTGAATATTAGGGATGTGCAAAAAAAAAATATGAAACGATAAACGAATGGAGAGAGCAGTGACCCAAAGCACGATGCTTACTATATATATATATATAAATGTTGCTTCTCACTGGTCCTCTCACTGGTCCCCTCGAGTGGATTGGCGCACAACCCCAGTGAGGAGCTGGAGTGGTGTCCTGTGTAGCCTTATAAACGGTAAAGGAAATGATTACGCTTTCGGTTCAGTTTCCAACCGGGGGGGATGGAGAGGGCACGGATTGTGTGAAAAGGGAAAAACAGGTAGACTCGTCTGGGACGACACTAGTATGACACTTCTGGCCTGTCGCGAATGTATTCATGCAGCACGGTATCTATACTCTTTATACTACATGTAGATCATCTCCTTTGTAAATGTGCTTGTACGCAGCAACGACGCCGCGCTTTTTCTTCACAGATATTGTAGTATACTTTTAATTTCTTTCCTTTCAAGTGGAGAAGGGGGGTATCTGAAATACGCTCGCATACACACGCACACATCATACAAACACACACACACGTGAACGTCCATCATGTTTTTTTTTCTTTAAAGAGCAGGAATAATTTAAAAAAGTGGAAAAGAGGCTGATCGGAAAGAAAAAAGAGAATCGAGGATTGTAAAGAAAGAAGAGACGAGCAACTAAAACAATGGCGTGAAAAAGGAACCCGCATATGGGGGGACAGGAAGAGGAGTAACAATCCACTGAAGAAGTTGCTGGCGGTAGAGGAGTAGTGAAAAATAGCATTCCTCGTGGGAAATGCGCGTCCTTGTCAAAGACAACTCGCGCGCTCACGCCGAACGGGGACGACGTGTGCAATAGATAAAGTTGTCGACTACC
>AUXJ01000013.1:0-18275 GCA_000482205.1 Herpetomonas muscarum
TCCCTCCCTTCCCCCTCCCCCTCTTTCAACCGTTGCCCCCATTGTCTAGGTTGCTACCTCGTCAACCACAGACTTCTCTCTCCCCCCCCCTTTTCCTCTCCATATCCTCTTCTACCTCCTCCTTTTTTGGTAACTGCCTTTCGTGCAGAGCCGATCACCACTGACGTCATCATTTCTCTGTTCCTTTCTCTCCCCTCTCTCTCCCGCACTATACCAGCATTTTCCACACTTGCGGCCAAAGACGCCGCTGCCGCTCCACCACTCCCCGTTTCCACACTTGACTAGCCATTCTTTTATCTATTTATTTATCTTGGCATCAGCCATTCTGTGTTTCTTTGGCACCCATGGTCACAGTGTGTGGGGGGTGGGCAGTGCAGCTGCACAGTTAATCGGACACCAAAAAAAAGATACAGCAGTAAACCGGAGAGTGGAAAGACCCACACACATATATACAAAAAAAATACACACATAAAAAAAAGAACATGAAAGAGAAGCAGCTAACAAGGGAGCAATTCCGTTTCCTGCGTGGACACAAGCGCTCCTGCAGGTTGACTGAATGGCTCGAAGAGCTCTTAAGAGGCTAGCCGAAACGATGGTAAATGCCCAAAGTCAGATATTTTTTTTCTCGTACACTGGCTTGGATGTATAATGGGGACGCGTCAATGAGTTGGCAGGGCTCATTGCCTGTCTTCCGTGGCCACCACCGCTCTTTTTGCCTTCCCCACAATTGCAGCGTGACCATTACCCTTCGTACTTGCTCAATTGCTTCAAACTCTCCACACATGTGTATGTATTGCTACGCTGTAGAGCGAGAAACGTCACACGCAGACAAAGAGAAAACAAACTAGGCCCCGTTGAGTTGTCGCAGCAGCTCCTCCACTCCCATAAGAAAAGTAACCCGTTTATACTGTCGTCAGAGAGATAGGCGCTCATCCACAAAAAAAATCGCAGACCACACGCCTGCTCGCTCATTTCGATTCCCCTGGGGGGTGCCTTTGTGTGTGTGTGTGTGTGTAAATGGTAGGCTCCATGCCTAAATGAGACGCATCCCCTTCTCTTCAAACGATAGAGTAGGCGTTGTGTGGCGTGTTGTCTGTTTAGCAGGAAGCAGGGCCACCATCGCAGACAGGGCTGCGCCCCCTGCCACCCACCGTCACCCAGCAGCTGCACAGACACCGCTGCTGAGCTCAAATGGCGTCACGACCACTGCTGCAGTCACATTCACTGACGCCTTCGTGTCTGTGGCCGGGGAACGCGGTCTGTCACCGGCATGGGTGGCAGATATTCGGGGAGAGAGTGTGCCAGGATCCGGTGTCGTCGGCGATGGGGACCCGGTCGGTCTACTGGATGCACTATTTTCGGCCGAGTCGTCAGACATCGCCAGTGGCCGCATGCGGCCTGGCCGGCTGCGCGACCCTCACCCATTCCCTAACATGGAGGAGGCGCGTCTGACGGTAGAGAAGGTCCGCCACGACGCACTGTTCGATGCCGTCTTTGACCGTCATGCGGCAATGACGGCGTCCGCGACTGCGTCGCGGATGAAAAGCAGATTGTCAGCGAGAGATGGTGCCTTCTCTTCGATGGACAACCCCCAGATGGAGACGATCGAGCAGAGCCATATAGTGGTACACCCTTTGATAAAAGGCAGGCAGGTGAACACGGCGATCGACGCGGCCAAAACTCTTGCGCTGCTCCTCGTGAGCGCAGCGGAGCAGGTGGCGTTGCGGCAGTGTGCGGCGACAGGCGGGCATGTGCCGCTGGGACAAGTCCTCTCAGACGCGGCATGTGTGCAGGCGGTGTTGCACCAGGCGTTCCTCTCAGCATTCTTCTTGGTGGAGCTGGACGCGCCGCAGCCTCGTGGGCGTGGTGTCGGCCGCCAACTCCCATCCAAGTACGAATATGCGTATCACCCAGAGTTGGCGCAGCTGCTCAGCCGCGCCCCGTGCTACTCAGCATTCCCTTATCGGGAGCTGTTCACCGCAGACCTCCGAGAGGCCATGGAGCTCTGCCTCTCGCGGCTCCTGCTTGCATCGCCCTTCTCGTTCCACGTCGCGTTCGAGTACCTTGTGCGCCGGTTCGGCCGCGCCGGCGAGCTGATTGTCCCGCTTGTGTTGTTTGACCTGTGGTGGGTGGTGAACCCCGATCAGGTCCCTCTCGAGGTGTCCCTCCCCACCGGCGCGCGCATCCTTCCCTCCACCTTCACAGATACCCGCGTTGGCAGCACCGACGTGTATGGGCAATCCGTTCTGCTGGACTGGGCAACGCTGCCGAGGAGGGAGCGGGTGGCCCGGGCACAGACGTACAAGGAGGGTGTGATGAAGAAGCTGTCCACACAGCTGTCCGTGCCCCCCGCTGATGTCCCGCGGGGGAGCGGCTTGTTGTCACCGGAGGCTTTCTTCCCACTCGGGCAGGAGGCCGCGTACGCGCGCGCCGTGGCGTCCGCTGGCGCCACTGCGCTCATCAACGGCGAGGCAAAGTACACAATCACCTCACCGCTGGTGCCCCGCGTTGTCATGATCGCGACACGTCTGCGCGCGTCAGAGTTGGGGGGTGGGCGCCGCCACCAAAGCAGCGACACAGCTACTACGGTACCCCTCGACACAGCCGCCCAGCCGTCAGTGGGGCTTTCGCAGTCGGCGACAGCGCACTGGCGGCTGGACCTTGTTCACCGACTGGTCGAGCACGCTATTATACCCTTGTGTATGGCGTGTTCACAGGCAGCGTCGTCCCCGGAGGCTGCGAGCCGCGAACAGGAGGGGTGGCTGACCCTGATCACTGCGATGTGCGCCGTTGGCGTGCTGGACGGCAACGTGCACGAGTTGCGCAGGCTTCCCCGCAAGGGCATTCGCTATAGTGGCGGCGACAGTACGTTGAAGGAGTGCTACGAGGGCCGCATGACCTATCTGCGGCGTTTTATCGCCAGCATGTCTTCACAGCTCACGCGGCCCCGCGGGTATGTACTGACACCCAAGGATGCTGGAGAGGGAAGGGTGCACGGTGCGGTGGTTGACGCCACTTCCCCAGCTGCGCCCGTACCGCTGTCGACCTCGACAGAGAGCGCCGAGTCGTGGGCAAAGATGGTGTTTGCTATGGTTGCGTCATCGTACGAGCTCTCTGGTGTGCTGAGCCCGTCGGTGGCCCACCGCCCTCTGACAATGAGCGACGTCTGGCGTCGCATCCACCACGGCGCTGTTCAAACCTTCCCGCACATCTTTCACGCCGGCAGCAGCGCCGTTGCTACACTGCTTGTGCTGGCTGCACTGGAGAGCCTGCGCGCTGGGGAGGGCGGTGGTGGTGGTGCCGGGCTTCCTGGTGCCACCTGCGTGGGGCGAGAACTGGCCCTCTCTCGCTTCGCCAGGTGCGTCCTTGCCGGGGAGGCGACAGGGGGTTGCTCTCACCGTTTGCCCCTGCCGTCAGGCGAGACGTGGGGGATGGGAGCGACTGCGCCCATGTCCCAACAGAATCGCCTGAAAATGGCCAGCAACCTCCTCTCTCGCACTGTCGGGGTCGCGGAGGAGGAGGATCCACTCAATGGTGACGGCGGCGGCGGACATGGGGGGAGGGGGCAGTCGAGAGGCCGCCTCTCTCCAGTGGACTATGCCGCCAAGGACATCCTCTACCCCGCCCACTCCGCTGCATCCGGCTGCGGCGGCGCACACACCAGCTTGGCCTCGGCACTGCATGGCAGCGAGGCACTGGTGGCCCTCGAGGGTGTCCGCACCGCTGCAGAGGCCATCGCACGGGAGCACTTTTTGTTGCCGATGCTCAATTCCGTGCATGCTGCCGAGGAGGAGGGTCGTCAGGTCGTCTCCCGCAGCACCTCGGCGGGGCTGAAGACGGACGAGTCCACGCAGACGGCGTACCTGCTCCGGGTGAAACCCTCCTTTTTTGTGCTTCTCAAGCTTCTCCAAGTACTGGCGGTAGTGGGTGAGGACGAGCGCTGGGCTGACCCTGGTGCTCGCCCTCCCGCTCAGTGCCGCTTAGACGCTGGAAACCGCGTTGCTGCCTGCGCCGTTGCGCATGTCCTACCACACGCGCACCACGTCGTCGGTGGCTACGTGGGGAAGCTTGTAGTGCAGTCACTCCTCCGCAGCAGCACCAACAGTGGGGCAGTGCTGCTTCTGACGAGGCACCGCGATTGCCTCGATGTGCTCACGGCGGACGCTGCCTGGGAGGTGTTGGTCAACGCCCTGCTGTGGTCCGGCCTCCCTGTCGAGGCGGCCGACGAGCTGACCAGCAGCGATGCTGTCGCTGGGGGAGGGGTGGGGGAGGCGGACGGGGCGAATCGTGACAACGACACCACACCAAGGGGCGACTCCGATTCCCCTGCTGTATTTGGCGCGGGCTCCCTCGCGTGGCGCGTCATCGAGAACGACCTTGCCACAAACGTTGCTGCCATTCTAGGGGGCAGCAGAGAAGCACCGGCGGCGCCTGCGCCGGCCGCTGCGGAGGATGGAGGGGAGAAGAGCCCGGGCCAATCGCGCACAGCTGACGAGCCGTTGACGCGGCCACAGACCCTCGCGAGGGCGGCAAAATGCATCTATTCGGTGCTGGAGCACATTGTGGCCCTTGCGTACCAGCTGCCCCCGGGCTCACAGACGTTCGTTGTCCCATCCTCCGCGTTTCTCAGCCATCCCGTGACGCCAGTTGCCGATCACCTTCCCGGCGAGGACCTGGACGAACAGGTGGATCCCCAGCGTGGCGGCGGAGACGATGACGGTGCCGATGATGAAGACTTCAACCATTACCAGTACCTGGAGGAGGATGCAGGTGATGGGGCGACTAGCGCCTGGGGCACACCCCATGACGAGGGCGAGGGTGAAGTTGAGGCAGTTGTGGAGGCGGCGGTGCTGCCAGATTTGGCAGACGATCTCGCCGTCTCCTCCTCTCGTGATGGCCGCGCCGCGTTCCCGTTTGTGGCGACTGGTGAGGACACTGCGATTGAAGGCGCCGTCCTGGCAGACACGGCCCCTTTGCACGGCTCTGACGCTGCGACGACGTGTAGCAGAACTACAGCTCTGCAAGCGAAGAAGCGAATTGCAGCGCCACTTTCTGGGTGCCATCCTGCGGCGCAGCACTTGTTCCTGTCGTTTCTTGAACTCGTTGGTGCGCTTCTGCTACCAAGCACGTCGGTTCCTCTCGCCGACCAGGCCTCAGAGGGGTACTGCCGTACGCCGACTTGCTTCTCCCCCGCTCACGTCGCCTGTGGCTACCGCGCCCTCACGAGAGTGTTCGCTGTCACTGACAGCGATGTCAGCGCTGACGTGGGTGTGTGGGGGGTCGACGGGACGCGGGTGGTGTCTCAGCTCCGCATCCCGCTCCTGCAGCCCCGTTCCACGCTAAAGCTCATCCAGATGCTCGTCCACACCTGCCCTGATGTGGAGCTCCTACTAGCACTGTTGAGGCACCGACACGCCGCGATCGAGGCCGATGCTGTTGGGGAAGCGCACGAGTCGGGTCGCGGCCGCCCTCTGCTCCCAAAGGATGTTGTAGGGTCGCTGTGTATGTTGTTGCTTCAACAGGGCATCACCGCGTCCTCAGTGAGGGAGTGGGCTCGTCTCAATGCAGTCGCCGACACATCTTCTAAGTCAGACATTCCTAATCGTGCGTCGGAGCGCGATCAGACTATGCGTCTCGCGTGGATGGTGCTGGAGGCCCTGCAGCCGGTGCCACAGCAGCAGCAGCAGCAGCAACGGAAGCTTGCTCACCCTCCGGCAGTCATCCCCGTCCGCTTCGACAGTCGAGACGCCTCCATATGCGAGTTTCTAGAGCTACAGAAGAAGGGCACCGACGGCGATGCTAGCGTCGGCGTCGTTCTCCCGTCACAGCAGCTTGTCCGGTTCACCGCTTCCGCAGGCAGTGCGCCAGCGGTGCGGGCGCAGTCGTGGCCGGAGACGAGGAGGAGAGCGGGTGTGGTCGCTGAACACGCAACGCCCACGTCGTCCTCACCGCTGGGAGGTGCGCAGCAAACGCGCGCTGCCCTCAACCACGCGATGGACGTGGCTGAGGACCACTCCTACATGGAGCTGTTCCGCGATTAAGCAGCAATAAGAGGGTAGGGTGTGCAATGCGTACACCCTCCCTCACGTATCTTCACAAACAAGAAGTGTATCATTCATCTGGGGCCCTGTCACACCTTCACGGGCCTATGTTCACCAAGCGATTAAAAAGGAAACAACGATTAATGTCCCTTGGGCTATCACCAGGAATATGAACCTTTGCATATGACACTGCCTTTTATTGCCAATCACGCCAGCATGGTGCTTCGTACTCAAGAGGCACTTTAATTTCCTTCTCGCAAAATTCTCCGTCTCTCTCTGTGTTGCCACATTACTCGCAATGAATTGCCCCCGAAACATATAGACATTCAAAGACAAGGAAACGTTTCCACTCGTTTTACCACTTCCTCTCGCTCATACGACGAGAACATATAAAGGGGCCAAGCCGGAGAGTACCTCTACAGACAACCCTGCGGCCCGTGCTCAGCTATCGATAGCACCCATTTCCAACAATGGAGGACACAATCAGGCAGCGTCTGCAGGCGGCGTTTGAGCCGACCGAGCTGGTCGTTGAGACCATCAGCGCGGACGAGGCCAAGTACAATGTCCGTGTCGTGTCTGCGGCGTTTAAGGGCGTGGCGCTTCTGGAGCGCCATCGGATGGTGAACAACTTGTTCGAGAAGGAGCTACTGTCGGGCGAGATTCACGCCCTCACCATCGCCGCTAAACCGCCCCCGGCTGCGTAAGCGTGCGTGTGCGCGTACGTGGCGACGTGCTTACAAGCACATCCCTTCCTTCACGCTATTTTAGCGGTCTTATTATGCAGTCACTAAATATCAACAACTAACTTTTTCAACTACCAAAAAAGTAAAGCAAAAAATATACACCCACTCTACTGGCTGTTCTACGCTGGGAAATAATTAGAGGACCCCTCTCTCCTTCCTATTCTCGCTTTATGCAGCGCAAGCGGTGTGCGACGTTCTTATCAAAGGCTGCGACACCTAGACTTTTTCATGTTGGACTTCTGTGATGTTAGCCAAGACGAATCACGACGTTTTCTTTCTCTCCCTGTTGCTACTATTTGGTAGTTGTCGACGACGAATTCGCGAGTAAATAGCATCCGTCTCATCATTACGTCTGTGCACTCTCATTCCCACTCCCACACCTCGAGTGAGCTGCCTTAAAACAAACAAAAACAGGAGGCAAAGTGCACGGAAAACCCACCCACACACACATTCATATTCTGAAAGTATCACCTAGAAAAACAAAACGTTTACTGACAGTGTCGTTTCCAAAGACAATTTCATCCATTTGAGTCATCAGTAAAAGAGAAGAAGATGAAGCGATTCCCACGTATTCTGGAGCCGCTGGACTTTGGCTTTGCCAAGCTGCGTAACCGCGTTGTGATGGGTAGCATGCACACCGGCCTTGAGAGCCCCGTTCCCGTCGCCAAGGGCCACACGGGCGGCGGCAACACGAAGCCGTACGAGCGCCTGGCGCGCTTCTACGCCGACCGCTCGAAGGGTGGCGCCGGTCTCATCATTACCGGCGGCTTCTCCCCCAGCGAGGAGGGACTGCTGCACCCCGGCGAGCGCGTCGTGCGCACGAAGGCGGAGGCGGATGACCTCCGCCGCATCTCCGACGCCGTTCATGAGGGCGGCGGCCACATTGTGCTGCAGATGCTCCACCCTGGCCGGTACTCGAACGGCGACAAGTGCGTCGCGCCGTCGCCGCTGCTCAGCCCCATCTCCCAGACGCGCATCGTGCCGACCGAGATGTCCAAGGAGCTGATTCAGAAGACGGTTGACGACTTTGCGCAGCTGGCCACCCTCGCCAAGTACGCCGGCTTCGACGGCGTGGAGATTATGGGGTCGGAGGGGTACCTCCTCAACCAGTTCTGTGCCCGTCACACCAACCAGCGCACGGACGAGTACGGCGGCTCCTTTGAGAATCGCATTCGGTTCCCCCTCGAGGTGCTCAAGGCCGTTCGCGCTGCCACCGGTGACGACTTTCTGATTGTCTTCCGCGTGTCGCTGCTGGACCTGGTGCCCGACGGTTCGACGCAGGCGGAGGTCTTCGAGCTGGCGGAGTTGGTCGCCCGCAACGGGGCGAACATCATCAACACGGGCATTGGCTGGCACGAGGCGCGCATCCCTACCATCGCCACGTCCGTGCCGCGTGCCGGGTACACGTGGGCGACCCGCGCCGTGCGCAACCACCTCCGCGGCAAGGGCCTCGAGACGCCGCTGATCGCGGTGAACCGCATGAACCACCCGATCGTTCTCGAGGAGGTGCTGGAGAATGGCGACGCCGACATGGTCGGCATGGCGCGCCCCTTCCTCACGGACGCCTACTTTGTGCAGAAGGTGATGGAGGGGAAGGAGGACCAGATCAACGTTTGCATCGCCTGCAACGAGGCCTGTCTCGACCACATCTTCACCGGTCGGTTGGCGAGCTGCATGCTCAACCCCGAGGCGTGTTACGAGGAGGAGCGGGCGGCGCGCCCGGCTGCCGCGCAGAAGCACGTCGCGGTGGTGGGCGGCGGCCCGGCTGGCGCCGCGACCGCCATCACCCTCGCCCGCCGCGGCCACAAAGTGACCCTGTACGAACGCTCCTCCACCCTTGGCGGGCAGTTCAACCTGGCCAAGCTGATTCCCGGCAAGGAGGAGTTCCAGAGCAGCATCAACTACTGGACGAACGCCCTCGCGGCGCAGCCAAATGTCACGGTGCACATGAACACGGAGGCGACGCCGGAGACGTTGTCCTCCGGCGGTTTCGACGAGGTTATCATCGCCACCGGCTGCAACCCCAAGGCGAAGTCGAACAGCCTCATCCCGGGGATCGAGGGCCGCGATAATGTGCTCAGCTACACTGAGGCCCTCCTCCACCCCGACCGCGTTGGCAAGCGTGTCGCGGTCATTGGCGCCGGCGGCATCGGCTTCGACATGTCCGAATTCCTCGTGAACCCGGCGACCAGCACCGAGAACAACACGGCACGCTTCTCCAAGACCAAGAAGGAGGAGCTGCACGGTCGCGAGAGCAAGGACGAGTTCCTCACCAAGTGGGGCATCTGCGAGGACGTGTCGACGCCCGGCGGCGTCCTCAAGCCGAAGATTGAGAAGCCGGCGCGGCAGGTGACCATGTTCCAGCGCACCAAGGGCAAAGTGGGGGCGCGGTTGGGGGCGACGACGGGCTGGATCCACCGCATCGAGCTGCGCATGGCCGGCGTGAAGGAGGTCTCCGGCGTCACGTACAAGAACTTTGACGGCGAGGTGCTGACCTACGAGAAGGACGGCGAGGAGGTGAAGCTGGCGGTGGACACGGTGGTGATGTGCACCGGGCAGGAGTCGAACACGGAGCTGCTCGGGAAGCTCTCGGGTGCGGAGAACATCCACGCGATCGGTGGCTGCAGCTTCACCAAGAAGCTTGACGCTAAGCTGGCCATTCTGCAGGGCCACGAGGTGGCCATCAAGCTGTAAGCCCAAGGTAGACCACCCCCTTCCCCCCCCTCCGTTCACTTGTTCTGCTTCACTGCGTTCCGCTTTTTCCAAATATTACGCCTGCCCTTCTCATTTCTCCCTTTTAAACTATCAGACTATTCACATTCACGCAAGCTTGCTCCTCCGCTTCCTCCCCACTCCCTCCTCCTCTTCCGCCCTTGCTCTCTCTCTCTCCCACTTCTCCCCCCCCCCCCGCTCTACGGACGTAACCATTGCCAGTCGCTATTCTTGTGCTGCCCGCCCAACACGGCCGGAGCATGATCCCCGCAGACATTAACACACACCTCTTTGTTATCGTCTTCTCTTTCTGTTTTTATTTTGTGCTTCTTCCCTTTTTCATTATTTGTACACAAAGCTTACCAATACAAACTTACGCCTGAGGTTTATACACGCAAACAAAAACAACAACAACAACAAGGGAACTTATTTGGCGCTGGGGAAACAATATACGCCCAGCCCACTCTCTCTTTTTTTTCCTTTCTCACTCCCCTTATTGCTTCTAGTATGTTATGAGTCGTCTTTTCGACCCTCTCCCCCCCCGTGAGCGTTTGTGCGCGCGTGCTGCTTTATCGTAAACAAATACCGCGTTAGCTATCGTCAATTTGTTCTCCTGATCGGCCGCTGTCCGTTGTAAAGTGAGAGTCGCGACTTTCAACGCCCCCCCGCTGAGTCAACAGTGCCCCTTTATGCGCATATGTTTTTTTCTCTCTCTCCCCCCCCCCTTTCCACTAATCACACAAAGATGTTGACACGCGCAGACACATGCACATACGTACGAAAAAGATACTTTATAACGTTACCCGAACATAAACATATCTTTCCTGACCGTGGAGAGGTTGTAGATGCGTCGGCTCTGATGAGTTTGGAGGGAAATACGTTTCGATTACAGGAAGACAGAAAAATAAAGACAAAAAACAATAACGACAATGCCAGTAGAGGTTTACAACGGTAAGCAGGAGAGGCGCCGTCACGGAACTGTGCTGTGTCTTTGCTAAAATAAATGAATAGTGCTACTTGGCACGATAGGGTAAACAACAAAACAGTACATGGTGCTGGAATTGCTCTCGGATTGGAATCGTCCCACATATTTCTCCCTTTCCCTCCTGTCTCCACATCGTTACCTCCTCTTCGAACTCGTGTGATTGACTGTCCACATTCCCGTGCCTGTGCTGCTGCATCTTCATGATTCAACGGCACGCGCTTATCTTGTATATCGTCACGATGGCAGCAGCGACTTTTTACAATGTTTCGTAGGTCCACGTGGCTGCGATTTAAAATCGCACCGCCGTCCGACGTCAGAGGGGCGAGTCTTCGCGGCGGTGGCGTCTCACACGCCAAGCGCGCGGCACGTTTCGCGGCCCCGGAGGGCCCGTCCCGCGGGCGCCACAGCGACGGCGCTCCGCGTCCCAAAACGTACGTGACAATTCCGCCGGCGAAGAATCGGCACACCAACGCCTCCGTCGCGCGTCCCCTCCGCGACGGCGAGAGCGGCTCACCGGGGGCACGGGCGACGCTGTCGCACTCCCCCCACATCGGCTACGGCGGAGCAACTGCCAGCGTGGGTGGGCCCGCCTCCCAGCGCCAGCGCTACCGAGAGCAGCAAGCCGCGTCAGGGGGCTACTCGGACGGCCCCAGTGCAGCCGACGCCCCCAGCGGGTCCTTCCTCTCACCGCTGCCAAAAAAGTACGGCTTTTACGACGGCGTCGATGAACATGGGCTGGAGGCGGCCCGCCCATCGCCGGCGATGCGTCAGCGCATGCTACGGCAGGCGCTCGAGGAGCAGGCCGCGTCTGTGCTGGAGGTGACGGACGGCGGGGAGGCCGACATTGAACTGGGTGGCCTCCCAGCGAGCGAGTTCCACGGACAAGAGGGGTGGACGACAATCCCCCGCGACTCCGCCCTCTACAGCAGCGTCCTCGCACGGGAGGAGCTCGAGTCGCGGGCGCGCACCAACTCCTGGTCCATCGCACGTCGCGGGCAGGCGCCTGCGCAGGGGACATCTCCATCGCCTGACCAGCCGCACCAGCAGATGGGTGCCTCGAGAAGGGGCGCCGGCACATCTGTTGGGCACTTGATGGGCGAATACGCAGCAGCCGCGAGCGCGAACGAGGCGGGGGAGAGTGTGGTGCTGGACGACGTGCGGCGGCGTCGCCACAGCGACGAGGGCGGCTACACGGCAACGCTCGAGGGTGAACTGCTTGAGCCGACAGCAGAGAGTGTCGGTCCCCCGCGCAGTGTGTATGGCCTGCGCAAGATGTTCGTGAGCGGCCTCCTCGGCTACCAGGGGATGGTGTCGCGGCAGGAGGAGGCGGACATTGCTGAGGAGCTTCTCCGCCTTCTCCAGGACCCGAGGGCCGCCTACGTCGCCGAGGAGACGCGGTACTGCGTCAATCTGTACGAAACGGAGCTCGGCCTGCCCGGCAAGGACACACTCGCCTTCCCCATCGCACGTGCCCCGACGCTGCAGCGGGTGCTGTACCGCTTCTTTTACCTTGGCCTCATCCCCTCCCCCCCGAACGTGGTGCAGGTTAGCGAAATGATCGGCAACTTTTCCGGCTACCCGGTGCACCGCAAGCCTCGCGCGATCGGCTCCTATGTGGGTCTGCTCAACCTCGTCTCCACCTCCGTAATGCATCTGCAGCACGTCGACTGCCCGTGGTACCCCCGCGTGCACCTCAGCCCCCGCTCCCTGTACGTCATCACGGAGCCGTGCCTCTCCGAATATGCGATGGGGTACAAGCAGACCCACCAGCCCTTCCACGCCTTTGAATACGCCACGCGCGTCTCCAAGGACTACCGCATCGAGGTCCTCTTCGCGACGGTCGAGACGCAGCACATGAGGCACCTGAACGAGGCCGTCCAGCTCACCGATTACGCACTGGAGAAGGCGGCCAGTCTCACGGAGGGAGGGGCTGACGTCGGCGCCGTGTCGCCATCCGCAGCCGGAGCAGCCCCGCTGCCACCGTCGTCGATGGATGCCTACCTCGAGCGTCTGCGGGCGCAGGTTCACGAGGCTGCCGAGGGCACGTCGAACGGCACGAGTGGCCAGGCGACGGGCCGCCCCCACAATGGCACCGGGGGCGACCTCCACAGGGCGGCCATTGTGGACGGACACGCACTGCGGGAGCAGCTGCTGCGGCAGGGAGCCGTCGGCAGCAAACCCCAGCAATTCATGACGACTATGCCGACAGCAGAAGGCACCACCACCCACAGTGCGGACGGCGGCGGCGGCGTGCCCCCTGCGAGGCCAGCGTCGGCTGCGCAGCGGCGCCTTGCGGCTCTGAAGGCCCGGCACAGCTTCGCCAAGCAGCTGAAGGCGGCGGAGGCGGTGACGAAAGGCGGCAGTAGCCACGGCCCGCGCCTCATCCGCGGGCATGCCCCAGGAGACCGCAAGTAATTCACACAATACCATTTCATTGGTGTTGGTAAACTTGGCTGTTGCCGACTGGGTGTCGCGTCATGGAGTGTGAAGGGAACGCCAATATCAGTCCTTGAAATAATTCCAAAGACCAGCTGTACTAGTGGATTTGTTTTCGCCAAGTGCAGATAAGGTTCTAAGAGGAAGAAGAAACAAGGAGGATTATTCTTAACAACATGAACTCACAGATACAGCAAATATACGGATAAGAAACGAAACATACCCACCCTTGTCGTACACGCGAGATCTTGTGCATCCCCGCGCACCACTGGTCATTGATAATTCACATGCACACATCCCCAAATACATTTATGTGTCCTCAGACTGGCAACCCCCTTGTCCTTGTTGCATTCTCTAAGGTCTGGTGCTCGGTCCGTATTATCGATAATTCGCTTTCCTGGTGTCCATTCATATTCCGTTGACAAACAAAGACAAACGCAGTAGGGTTGCTTCTAAGTCTCGGCAGGAGCTCAAAGCCTCCTACCCACCCTAACCTTCTCCCCCCCCCCTCTTCACAGAACGTAAACGAAAAAAACAGTAAATACGTATACTATTCTTCAGTTGCGGTATCTTTATCAAATAGTGTGTGTGCTGCTCCGGCGTCACGATTATGCGGCGTTGTGTTCCTAGTATTCCGACATGGCCACCACTTTTGTCGCGGGAGTCCTCGCCGGCAGCGTCTCACACGCGCCGCGCGTTTAGCACCCTCACAAGCGGTGGTAGTGGTCAGCGGCTGACGATCGCGTCGCTTTTTTCGTCAACACAACGCGACGCCTCTCGGCCACGGATCGTTGGGGACAGCGAGGGTGCAGTCTGTGCAGGTGCAGCCCTGCAGCTTCAGCTGCCGCCGCTCTGGACGTGGTGCGAGTCGCGGGCGGCAGAGACGCTGTGCGCCGGCCTTGACGCGTACGCTATGCCGCTCCTCACTCTCGCGGACGGGCCGCACCAGCCGCGGGCGATGTTTCTCCGGCTTTTCCCAGACGCCACGGTGGCGCGGCTCTCCCGCCCGACTAGGGGGAAGGATGCGTCTCAGACCCACGGGACTGTGCGGAAGAAGCGGCAAAAGCGCGTGCCACCCCCACCGCACCACATGCCCCTGGATGCATTTGTGGAGGCGGAGGACCCATGGGGGGCGGGTGTGGACCCCGCGGGCGTCCTTCGAAGCGGTCTTGTCAATCTGCAGCACGTCTGCTCGCACTTCTCGAGCGTGCCGCTCGTGCTGATCCTCCCGACGCGGATGCTTGTGACACAGGACGCGTGTCATCGACTCTTCGACGCGATCGCCCAGCGTGCAGCGGACGGCCACGTCATGGGCGTCGTGTTCGAGCTGCCTCCAAATCAAGCCCTATACGACGGTGAGGGCACAGACAAGAACGGCCTGCCGTCGTGGGTGCACCTGTCCCTGTTGAACACACCGTGGGACTCGCTCCTACGCAGCGACAGCCGAAGGGGCAGCGTCGCCGATGTACTGCGGCACCGGCTGACGAGAAACACACTCATGCCGCTTCACGTGCTTCTTCCGTGGGTGATGCAGCAGCGCATGCTGGCCGGTGTCGAGGTTGGCTTCGCCGCCGACACGATCCTCCCCGAATCGGCACACGCCCGTAGACGGGCAACGGTGGAGGGGCCAGACTTCTTCCTTCTTGGCCACAGCAGCAGTGGTGGTGGGCTCCACCCACACGGCGGCTTCCGCGCCTACATGAGCGCCGGCGCACAGCAGGGTGGTGGCGTTGACAGCCCCGTGACTCAACTCCCCTGCACCGCTGCGGTGGAGGCGGCGGTGCGAATGAAGGGGAGAGTGGCTCGTGACGGGACGAGCGGCAGCCCAGCTGCCACCGTGAATCTTGACGCGGTGACGGAGGCCATGCGGCAGCAGCGCCCCGCGCGCACAGATGCAGGCTCGACGGCCGACTCCGATGGCTCGCATGCCTCTGGAGCGAGTCGTAGCTCGTTGGCGCCTCAGGCTGGCGGCAATGACGGCGATGCGGGGGCCGGCGGGCTGCTACTTGATGCGCCGCCGGAGTCCTTGAGACGTCTGATTATGGAGTCTGTGGTGCCTGACCCAGTCGATGTGAAGTCGCGGCAGGACGCGCTCTACGCACAGGTTGGCCGCCTCGTCGCAGGCACATTTGCAGCGGACGACGATGATGCCGCTGCTGCCGCGGGAAGTGCCGCTGGTGACGCAGGCGGCGCGGACGCTGCGGAGTCGGCGACGGTGAGTGAGGCCGCTCAGCTGGAGGAGCTCTTAGCGCAGGCGGAGCGGGAGATGAGCCCGTCGCGGTCGTTTGCCTCGCTTCAGGCCGCGATGAGCCGTGAACTCGCCGCTTTCAACAGCCGCGCCACCGTCGGGGCGGGCCTAGACATCGGTGCCGAGGCTGCTGGCGGTGCTGTTGATGAGGCCGCTCTGCATGCATGGATGGAGGAGCGGGGAGGAGACGGAGGGACTGGCGCAGCGGCGGGGTACGCCCCACGGGACGCCGCGCTGTGGGCGTCGCAGACGGGCTACTGGCGATGCCTAACCGACCTGCGCGCTCGTCTGGCCTCCATCTCCGCATCGGAGGAGGGCGTGGGAGGGCGGCCGTCGACGGGGACGATTGCGCTGACGATGCCGACGTATCACGCGGCGCAGGCACGGGCGTGGGAGGAAGCCTTCTGTCGCCACCTGGCGGCCAGCGGTGCTGCCGGCGGCGAGGTGACGATTGTGCCTGTGACCCTCCCTGCACTCCCTCCCACCATCGTGGATGCGCAGCGGCGGCTTCGCGAGGGTGGTGCGCGTGCAGCAGGCCAAGAAGGTGACGACGGCCCAGGGGACACCGCCCTCTCCCGCTGGCTTCCCACGAAACTGCAGGGCGCCCTCGACGACGCGCTCCGCCGTCTTCCCGACGGGTACCAGCGGGCGGAGCGTTCTGCCGCACTGAATGGCTATGCTGCCGGCGGCACTGCAGCAGCAGCAGCGGCAGCGTCAGTCGTGAGTGGCGACGGGGAGTCGTCGGATGGCCCACACTCCGTTTCCTCGACCTTTAGCCCCCACTCCTCTGCGATGAGCGGCGGAGAGCCCGATGCCGGCGACGCATCCTCCACGGCCGTTGTCATCCGCAAAAAGGCCCCGCCGATCCGCCCCGCTTGGTACGCCGAACCCGATCGGCTGTCACAAGAAGGCGCGGCGCGAGTGACGGCGGCAGCGGCCGCACACGATGCGGAGCAGCAGTCCCGTCGTGCGGCCCACATGATCCGCGAGGTGAACAGGGTGTTTCAGGAGCGCATCCCGGAGGCAGCCGATGTCGTCCGGAGCAAGGGAGGGGCAGTCGCTTTGGCAGTGCCTCCGCCAGGGCTTCCCACCAGCGACCTTTTGGATTCCTGGATGCGGCTCTGAGACTGTGAGGTCACCTGCGCGCGTGCCGGTTTGTCGCTCCTCCTGCCGTGTCCGTCTCCTTTCGCTGCGTGTGTACACGCTTCCGTGAGCGGGGAACGCCACTTTACCGTTGAGCGTCGGTCGGGGCCAACTGGCTTGTGTATCTTTTTAAACAGCGACCACACCACACACGTACGCACCCACACACCTACCCCAAACAAACAAATCCAGTACATCACAGTCAAAGATCGCGAACGAATGGAGTCCCTAGAGGCAACCACGATATTGTATATATCCTAGGACTCGGCCACTACGGATGTGCACCGAAGGTTAGAAACCTTACTGTATCGGATACATCCCTTTTCCGAATTACCTCTCTTTGGTCCTCCTGTCGATGTGGCTTCTGTTTCATCATCCATATCAATATTATTATATTTTGATAGATGCGGTTTTAGTGTGAAGCGTGGCGGTGATCTCTTTGGTATTCACACGGAGACAGACCGTCACCGGCGCCCACGTACGCCATACCTCTGGCAAACACAAAAACATTATATCGACTGCGCCGCCCATTTCTAGAGTGATACGGCGCGCTAGCACGCCGGTAAACGGGGGATGTGGGTCACGATTCGGCGGCTGTCGCCAGCTCCGCCAAAGGTCGTCGTGCTGACGATGACCCCAAGCGGTGGCGCGATGCTGCCAGCGCTGCGGCAGCTGGGCTACAACCCCTACACTTTCGAGAACACATACCGCCTCGGCAACGCCATGAGCCACACGAAGGAGTGGTCAGCTGTGCTGCAGCATCAGAAGCCGTTTGACCCGGTGCTGCTGTCCGCGAGGAAGGTGGACGGGGCGCAGCGGAAGGGAGAGCGCCATGCAGCGGACATTGATACCCTCGTTGCGGCGACGGAGCGCGGGTTCGATTCGCTGGTCGGCCCCCCGGCGACGCTTGCGTACGAGGCGATCCTCCGCACCTGCCCGCGCAGCACGCGCGTTATCCTGGTAGAGGAGCCGGACAAGCTCACGTGGGAAAAGGAGTATGAGCAGCTTATCGCGCCCGTGTGGAAGCACACCCGCTCCCGCGGCTTCTTCCTCGGCATCGTCTCGGATCTCCACAAGATGGTCGACGGCATGACGGATCTGCACCGCGCCGTGTCCGCCCCAAAGGCCCCGAATACGTCCGGCTCCGCGGCGAGAAATAGCAAGCGCCTCGGGGCGCTGCAGGCGTCAGCGCTGAAGCCCGGCGCCGCGCTGGATCTCTTTGAGGCGCAGGTGAAGGAAACGGTGCCACGAGACCGTTTGCTCGTCTACCGCATGGGCGAGGGCTGGGCACCGCTCTGTCAATTCCTTGACAAGCCCATCCCCACCACCACCGACGAGGAGGGGCACCGGGTCCCGCTCGCTTTTCCGCCCCACAGGACCGGCTCGGAGGTCTTCACCAGTCTGCAGCATCGCCTTGACGGGGCGGACCGTGTGACGCTTGTCATTGTGCTAGTCGCCATCGCGCTGGCCCTCGTTGTGACTGCGGCGCTGAACACGCCGGCGAACCGACTGGTGCGGCGCTACCGAGACCACTTCAACGGCCTGCTGCGGCCATATGTTGAGGAGCACCGCGAGGACAACTCGATCACGCTGCGGGGCACGCTGCGACTGTCGAAGAAGGCCACCATGGAACTCGAGGAGGAGCTTCGGCAGGAGGGTGGTGCGATAGCTGGCATCAGGGACGCTATCGGTGCCCTCGTTGACCCGTACGGCAAGATCGAGAAAAACAAGGCTCCTCTCAAGGAACACATGGAGGATGACGAGAGAGGGGAGAAGAGCACGAACTAATCCAAAGGGTGCGCTGATCATCTCAGCGGCCTGTTACCTTCTTCTTCTCTTCAAGTATTGCGGAGTGTGTTTTTGTTTTGGCAGCTGTGAGTGAAACAGGAATCTCTACGAGAAGAACAGGCATATCGGCACTGATGTGTGCATGTGCCTGTGGGCGTGGCGCGACGTTTGTGCGTTGT
>AUXJ01000023.1:0-38991 GCA_000482205.1 Herpetomonas muscarum
CTCCTGGACGCAAACATAATGGTTCGCATGCCCAGCCGAATGTTTGCGTATACAATCAAAGGTTTGTAATCAGCAACATAGTTTGTGGTGAGGCGGTGAGGACATTTAAGCCTCAAGAGTATGTGAAGATGTGCCACGTTCAGTTCTTTCCAAATAGACTCAAGGGGCACCTATGGAATGGAACTGCAACGAGTCGTTCCACAGAAAGGAGAAGTGCAGTGGACACTATACCATGAAAACCGCTGATGTCATGGAAGAAACGGCAAAGTCGATACGACCATGGTGAGTTCTCGTTCTGTGGGAGTACTCTTTCATGGTGTCGTACTAGCAACAGGCGAGGAAAGTAAAGATGTTGAGAGATCGCTGCGGGAGTGGGTATTACCAACAAGCCAGGCTCATTGAAACGACATCACCGACCAGTGTCATAATCTAGAAACTTCATAATATCTCCACAAATCACGATGATGCACAGAGTGGGATACGAACGGCACGGAAGGTCGGCAGAACCGAGAACGCGCCGTGGCTCAAAGTAGGCCATGAATATATTCCTGCGCAGCGTGATAAACTGAGTGTTACGGCAATTTTCTCGGAAACTAACGTATAGAAGCTGCTGGTAGTGACGGGGGCTCCCAACGCTCGGGAAGACATTACAACGTAAATCGACAAGCTTGATGGGGTTATACACGTCGATGAAGGTGATGCGTTGTGTCACTGGGGGCGCTGAGAACCTTCTCCCTCTTGAAAACTCCTCCCCCTCCCCCAGCGTCTGTCACAGCATCGTTGGGGATGGAATAGATCCCCGCCGTCATGAGGCATTGTGAATGGGAACGAAAGCAGGGCGATGAGCAAGGAGTGGCACTAATAGCAATCTCCACCAGACAAGAGAAAGGCTCTACAGCAGAAGACCCTCTGGTACATCAGCAGACAGGTGGCTACCGCCACAGTTGCTGCACCAAACGAACCCGCTGCGGATGGAAGGAGAGAATAGGCAACACTCCTGAGAATAAGTGTGGTGTAATGATGTCATGCCCAGCTGCGTGCATACACGCACTTGAGCGGTTGCCCTACTGGCAGGTCTGAACGATCGTTGGAGAACAGTAAAGAGGGAAAAATAGTGACGATGTTACGCACAGAGATCATGATAATGAACGGGGATACCTTCTTGTGCACGTGGGGAAATAGGTGCAGGTCATTCGTAGCTCTCACTGCCGGACAAGGGTCTTTCCCGAGCCCAGAGGGCGACGTGACACCCGGGAGCAGCTGGGTTTATTCTTTTTTTTTGCGATTTCAAGCATTCTCTTTCTGATACATGTTAGCAAGTACGCGCGCTGAGACGCGCACAGTAGGGGTTGTGCCGGTTCGGGAAATGGTTGTGAACGGTCAGAAAATAGTAGGACGTACAAACAAGCTCAGAGCCACAGAGAAATTCGGAGAAAGGGGGGGGGGGGGACTGCGAGGTCAGCATGAGTTGATGTGCTGGATAGGGAAAGGGGCCACGTTGGACATTCATATGTGTTGTTCACACCGAAGGTAGCGGAGCTGCCATAACTTCTGGATGCATCTGTTCTAATTAAGGCCGCGAACAAAGTTCTTGAATCCGCGCTTCAGTGACGTCCCGACGTTTTTAACGGCGCCTCCCATTCCGTTGTTGCCAGTATCAGCCACAGATTGGATCGGATAGGCGTAGGGAGCTAGGATACAATTGCGGCCACGGATAGCCAAGACACCCCTTCGCCGAAGAAGAGCCGGAGCGTTTACGACAGAGCAGAAGCTTGGGTCAAATTCGATGACGACAAGGTGTTCGCTGCGCACGGGGGGACCCGGCTCCTCCTCCGACGCCTCAACTGGAGAGAGACCGTCAAATGATACAGTTGCTTCCTCAGGGGCGGTTTCTTTCCAGTCCACACCCTGGAGAGTGCAGGTGATGCATAAGGCTGTGCTCTCAATAGGTGCCTCCCCCGACTCGCGCAACCACGGCACCACGTTCGTGTCCCAGCTGTGTCGCACAGCAGTCTCAACCTCCGCCTCGGTGGCCCCCTCCGGGATTCCAACTGCAACCAACGCACAGGACCATTGCTGATGTGGGACTGGACGAGTGAGGTAGACCTGGCTCATTGAGGGGAAGTGAACGTCGTTGTTGCGTCCCAGCAAGAGTTCGATGCTGCGGAACTTTTTGCGGTCCTCAAAGGCGTTCTCGAATCGTCGTTGCGTTGCAATGACGGCATTGTGGCCAGTCATCCTCATCCCACACAATCCCCTCAAAATGTTGCCGTGCATAGCCTGAGAGCTCGTATATAGCTGCGCAACGCAGTCGCCATTCTCGACAAACAACTCAGCCAAAGCGCGGCCCGCCGCGGGTGGGAGGCGACGAGGGTCCCTAGCCTCCGCCCAGGTGTTCAGGAAGGGCTTCGGGACAATTTGCTTCGCCCCAGAAACGGGCGCGAACGCCGCAGCGTACGGCATGCTCTCATCTCCGTCATCGTCGTTGGAGTTCAGTGCGGGAAGAGGGCGCTCGTCTGCGAAATGGTTGAACGGTATTTGCAGCGTGATGAGCATGCCAATCATAGCCTGGAGGCAGGTAAAAAAGCAGCCCAAATTTGTGCGATCGAGTGAGTCGGCGCAGTTAATGCGGACAAAGCGGGACTGGGAAATGAGGTGGTCAATTTGGCCATCCGCTTTGATGATACCAATGGTGAACATCGCATCGTCCACGTCGCCCGGCTTTCCGAGGAAACCGATGGCGGACTCCCAGAACGTCGAAACCGCGACATCAATGCCATACTCACGAATGATATTAAGCCAATCTACATGAACCAGATCCAAGCTGCCTCGAGGGTACTTTTGCTTCACGACTGGTTCCGACACACGGACGGCGTCCAGGAAATGGCGAGCGAGAACATCCTCGCCGTTCTGTGGATTCAGGCGCAGGAGGTTGATGCAACGCACTTGGGGACTTCGGCTGGTCCTTCCGGCGGAGTCAAGCAACATGGCATGCTGCAGCATCTTAAAGTTCGTCTCGAAGTACCCGCTACTGCCCTTAAGCACCTCTGCCTTATTGGGACTAAAGATCATCGCCGGCTCGGAGATGGACATGCTGACCCGTGTGGACCAGTGAACCGGGATCGTCCCGCGCAAGATGGCGTGTCGTGAAAACGTGACAGCACTTTCGCCTGACTTGCGCTTCCACATGGCAAGCTCGTAGTAGTGGTCGTTGCCTGCCCCGCCCTCCGCGTTGAGACCGCGTCCAAGGTACCGTGGACCCGGGTTCTCGCAATTCTGGCGTCCTATCAGCAATATAGTGAGCTGTGTGGCGGGGTCCTTCATGGCGCAGGTGCGACTGCCAACATAACCACGCAAGAGCACGGTGCACGCACTGCGGAGTGACGCGGTGCGAAAGGGGACTCGCAAGTGCTCTGACCAGTCGCACTTGAAGTCAGGCATGGCAGCGGCGTCCTGGGGGCGCTCAAATGGGAACGGGAGGCGCAAATCCACATCGTCCGAGTAGTAGTGACCGCGGCGAAAAGTGTACTCCTGGAACTCACGCAGCCGCGTACGATCTTGGGGGCTCATCCTCACCGGAGCGACACCCGGCAAGTCGAAGGTGACCCACCGGGTATCAACCACGCGACGGATTGCGCCACGGAAGGGAAGCTCCGCAGCCGTCTCGACCTCAGTTGCCACGAGCATGTATGCCCGATCCAATATCAGGCAGCCAAAGAGGGCATAAAACTCAGAGACCGCGTCAAATGGGCCACAGGACGAGTATACCTCAGACAGTGAATCGAACTCCATCTTTGAAAAGTCGGTCGAGCGGATCAGCTCACCATTGCCAGTGACCACTACCGGAATCACCACGGAGCCGTTGTCCCAGCTCGTACCTGGTGCATAACGCCCTTTGTCACCTGGTGGAGGTGTGCCACTTGGCGGCGGTGGTGAGGACGCTGGTGGATCGGGTGTGGGTGCATTGTCAAAGAACATGAGCATCTCCAGCTCTGGCTTCGGTGGAGGGGGCGCTGGCTTCGACTTCGGCACCACAACGAAGAGATATTGACAACCTCCGGCCGAGGCAACGGCGCAACGTCTCAACGGCGCGGCAGAGGCAGATCGTGGCGGAATCGACATGTCGATTGGTTGTAGAAAATAATATTAACAAAATAATATAGATGTATATATTTATATATAGAGAGAGAGAGAGGAGAAAGAGCAAGGGAGCGGGCGTAGCAGTACGCAGTGCTAGGGATGTTAATTTCTGTCTTTTATTACCAAAGACGGCACCAGGGTGTAACCTTGGACAGAAACTGTGCGCAGAGGTGGCGGTAAAGCTCTGGCCGATCGGTGTAGGTGAGTGACGCCTTGCTTGGTGAGACAAAGCTAATGTACGATCGAAAACAGCCCACACAGGACGAGAGCTATGAGAAACTGAAGGTGTGTCCCGCACCGCACCTTGGGTAGAATTATTCAGCAAAGCAAGCAGGAGGTGCCTTTGCAACACTGCAAAAATGCTTCCTGAGTGTGATAGATTATTCGCGAGTATGGAGGGGAAGTGGAAACGTCAGGGGAAGGGGAAGAGATGTAAGGTCAGCTACTGCATCAATTGGAGGAGGGGGGGGGGAGTCATCTCCTGGGAAGCGGATGACCACGTACCGCATCCGCTCCTTCTTTCCCCCGATGTGGCACAACGTTGCTACGTGCACATGCACACGCGATGACAGAACACCTTGATTGGGTGGCCACCCATCGTACCTTTCGCCCAGGCACATTTTAAATCACACACAGGCCGTTGATGGAAGAGCGTAAGGAAGGCTTGGAATTTCGGTCAGAAATCATGTATATATTAAAAAGTTGTACTAAAGTTGGTCAGCCCTTACAAATATCCGGATACTCTTGTGTGCGTTTCACTTTTTTCATCAAATCGCCAGTCTTGATGTTCTAAAGGTGTGTCGCCCCTTCTTTTGAGCTCCCCTCAGTAAGCAGCGTGGTAATTCAATAACAGTTTTTTGAAGTGTTTTTTTTGTTGTGAAAGGGAAAGATGTATCATCGAGTGATGACACACAGTAGACGAGGGATACGACACGTTACTAACATTAACAAGTTCCGTTTTTGTTTTAAACTTCTGTGAGATACGCAGAGCAGGGGGATAAAAATGTCTTTTTTTGTGTGTGTGTGAAGAACGTGATGAGTTAAAAATAGTCGACGACACGCCAAAGAGGAATATGCAGCCGTGCAATCTCTCGGACGCAAGGAAAGTAAAGAATCCCCGGCGAGTTATACCATAAAAGAAAAGAGGGGTGGGGGAAGGAGCCAGAAAGCCTAATGTTGCTTGACAATGTACTCGGGGTTACCAATAGCTGCGTCCATATCGCGCAACCACGTCTCCAGTCGTGACTGAGAGTAGATCTCGTTGTAGACGCGGTGGCCACGGACCGACTGCAGTACGCCGAAGGTATCCAAATCCGCAAGATCAGGCTTGTTGCCACCGTGGAACTTGCGCGGCTTCTTGCTCTTGGGGTCCACCAAGGCCTCGTCAACGAAGCGGGCGAGCTCCTCATGGAGGCGCTGCTTAGGGACGTCTGTCTCCTTCATGTACCCGTCGCGGATCAGTCGTGGCTTCGTGATCCGCTGGGCCACCATCCACATCACCGGCGCGCCCACCACCTTCAGGAACAGCTTGTTCCAGTACGGGATCGTGTCGCAGTCGTCAATGTACGAGTATCCCTTCCACGCCGCCATAAGGCTGTCGTTGAATTCGAGCGTGACGAAGCGCACGAGCGGGCCACGCGCCCAGGACCGCCACTTGCCAATCTCCTCATCCTTGAGCTGCGGGCCGAAGCCGGTGTGCTGGGCGAGCGTATCCACAATCTCCTGCGAGTCTACGAGGAACGGGCCCTCCTCCTTACCATCCGGGGAGTCGAAGCGCAGGGCGGGAACCTTCTTGTAATCCACCTTCGCAATCTCACCCTTGAACATCGGCTCAACCTCGATGCACTCGTGCTGAATGCGGTTGTAGTCCAGAAAAGCCTTCACAGTCCCGCACCACGGGCAGGTCGTGTAGCGGAACATCTTCGTGGCTGGGTGCTCCTTACTGTTCGTCAGGTGGCTCAGAGCCCACTTCATCCTCTCCGGATCCTGGGACGCGTTGAAGTCCCCAGCAGTGACGTTTTTGTTGTCGCGCATGCGGCGCTGCCACATCGCGTACCCACCACCGACGCCGACCACGCCGAGGGCAGTGCCCGTCACCAGCAGCTTGCGACCAATCGTACCCTTACCAAACATCGTGGGCGGGCGAAGAGCAACAACACAAAGTTCCTTTTACAAAAGCCACGGCCCGGCGTTTAACTAGATTCTTGCTATGCAGAACACACTGTGAACAAGGTGGAGCTACACTGTAGTGTTTATTATGGTGTATATGGTAACAATTATGTATCTCTTACTCTTTTCTTTTTTGTTGTTATCCCCAGTCATTGTTCAAGTGCACATAGTCAAGAGGGTTGTAGCAGTGCCCAGGGCCAGTTACAGCAACAGCTGCGTGTGTGTGGGGGGGGGTCATCTCGAGAGCCATTGTACAATGAGCATCATTTATCCTGGGTGGTGTAGGTGGTTGGACGTCAATCGGACCTACTTTTTTTCCGCGAGAAATAGAGGCACAGCACCTGGAAGATTAGCGTAGCACGCATATAGCACGATTTTTTTTTTAATTCGGGTCCACAAGCCCACAGTGTGGTGCTCACAAGGATTACCTTTTTCGTATAGATGCGTGTGTGTGGCCTGCGTGCTATTATATTTTACCCAAAAGAAGCAGCACTGCCCCGTGCAATATGGGGGGGAGGGGGGGAGGTGCGCGAGAGGGCATTAAGAAGAGGGCGGGCATTACCACAAGATAATAGGCACCGTCATATACGTGTCGCTGCCCTTTTGTAGCCAGTTAGAGCAACACATGATAGGCAGAAAATATAAGGTGAGAAATCGCAAGAGGCATCAGGACCCATATCGTGTGGATGGCATGCCGTCCACCCACGATTTGTAGTGTCGTGTCCAATCCTCGTCGTCGCTGTGATTAAGGCCACTAATGTTGACACGTGGCTCCTTGCGCACCTCCTTCTCCAGCGCCATTTCGGCGAGCGACTCAAACGGCCGCATGCGGCGAGTAGCACGCCCATGCATCTTGCGGAATCTCCGACCATGCTCGTCTTGGTCACCATGCACAATCGCATTGACGCGATTCGCGTACACCTTGCGAGACAGACGCTTAAAGGATTTCTCCCGCTCATCGAAGGAGGCGAGCAGCTCCTTTATTCCGCCCTGTGCACTGCTAGACTGCTGAAGCTTCTTTTCCTCGGTCGACATCAGGAAGGTTCGCTCTGCCTCCTCCTGCTTTCGCTTAATTCGTGCCCGCGTCAGCTCTGCCTCATCGAGGGGCCATTGCCCATTGGTTTCCACACCATTCTCAACATGCTGTGCAATGAACGCGATCCGCTGACTGTAGTCCACTGCATTGGAAGGCCACTCTTCGTAGCCCTCAGGCTTCCGCAGAGCCATGCGACGTAGGGCGGCGGCGCGCTTCTGCCGCTTACGCTGCAACCAGTGGAAGCGTCTCTTCCCCTGACGAGCGTCGCGTAACTCGGCAAGGGTCAGGGACTCCTCATTCGCTGCCCTGTACTCTTTTGCCGCCTTCAGGCGTTTCCATTCCTCGACCCGTCGGTCGCGCGGCATCCTGCCGAGACGCACACGGAGCGCCTCGTCCTCCTCCGTCAGCCCGAGAGAACCGTACTTCACTTGGTCGCGGATAGAGTATGGAAGAGCCTGCACCCAGTCTGGGAAGTACCCGTCGTCGTCGAGCATGTACGCGTCTACGCGAGTGGTGGGATAGATGCCGTGGTCCTCTACCAGTCGTTTGTGGTACCGCTCAACTTCCTCCTCGGCATCGTCGGCGTCTCTCAGTTGGCGGAAGAGACTGTAAAACTGCTTGGAAGTCGGGGTGTCGCCGAATTTATCCATCATGTGGTCGCGACGGTCCACCTCACGTTGCATTAGACGCCGCATGTGAGTGCTATAGTCAGAGTTCCGTCCTGGCCCCGCACCTGCCTCCGAATGTGCTTTAATCAGCTCTTCGTTGTCCATGTGGCGCACCGCCTCAACTTCCCGCGGTGTCGTGGGCTTTCGCTGGCCACTTCGCAGTTGACCCTCCTCAAGGCTGTTGATGTGCATGTCACGCATGTACGCCCGCTGACGCTCCTCCGCGGTGAGGGAAGCTACCTTCCGCTGTGTCTTCACCTGGGCCGTTACATTCGTCTTGTTCCGATAAACTTCAGGCTCCGTGAAGCTATCGCCGCGTTCTGCCGGCGTTAACGCGCCGTGATTGTAATTGATGCCGCCTGCAGTGTGGCGTTTACTAAAAGGGACGCGCTGGAACGGCCGCAAGAGCGAGGCACACCGACTGAACGGGCCACTCAACCTCATCTCCTGCGCTTGGTGTCAAATGCAAACGTCGGCTCTTTGGCACAATTAGGGTGTATGTGTTAGCGCTGATGCCCCTAATAGAACCAGACTAGGGTGGTGAAATAAAAGAATTGTCAAACAAAAGGACAGGACAGAAGACATTGATGGGAGAGCAAAGAGGGTCCGGGCTGGTAGAGCATGTCAACAACACCGCAACAACTCTGTAGCATCAAGGAAAGGAAATCCGCATTTCCCCTCGCTGCGATAGACATCTACTGGCGCCAAACAAATACAGTGAGCACGGTATCGTGCATACAACTTATTGATAGAACATTTGAAGTTGCTGCGCCTCAAACAGTGTTCTGCGACAGTACAACTTTTCTCCGGGGCCAGCGCGTTTTCTTCTTGTTTTAACGGGGACCTCACTTTGCGGTTACTGCTGGGGCTGTGCATGTGCGTTCGCTTGAGCAGTGATTGTTAAGGGAAGAGGTGGGGAAAGAGTAAGCGAGACATAGCAAATAACACGCTACTAGTAAAGAGAGGAAAGGAACAATCGTTAACGATGGAAGGTTCGACGACCTCACGCGCTGAAGGATGGAATCATGGGCGATCAATGAAAACAGGAAAATGGCAGGTAAAGAGCTGCCTGACGGAAACAACCGGGAGTGGGGGGGGGGGGGGTCGCGACTGAGGGGTGAGAGCATTGCTGTCTTCCAATTCTTGGGGCCGATCGACGCGGACAAAGAATTTACTTGGTGAACTGCCTTGTGTGCGGCAACACCAATATAAAGAGATGTGTAGTTTCGCAGATGGAAGCACACGTTTCGCGCGCGCGTACGCTTGTGGTAGGAAAGGTAACTTTTGGTGTCAAAGCGTAGGCGACTGGAGTCGGTGGTCAATACACACAGCGCTGTCTACTCCACAGTCTTCACATCCGCCTTCACAGAACGCTTGTAATTAATGCTGCGGTAGCAGTTGTACCCGTTGACACTGGCGAGACAAATGTTGACCACAGCCAGGGAGCGACTCCCGGAGTTTTGCGGCTGAATCAAAAGGGCGTACACAAACCAGACAACACCAGTCGCGGTAAGAGCGAGGCTAGAGTTCAGGTCGATCTTTTCAACCGCTGGGTTGCCGGAGAAGATGCCAATGAGGGGGACGATAGAGAGAGACCACTTGAACAGCGGAGCAGTGTTGTAGGCCGAGTTGAGGTACTTCACGGCTCCATACTTCTCGTACGGAATCAGAAACTTGAAAATCTTGTCGTTACCAACCCACTTGTGGAACACCTTGGGGAAGGCCTTGGGGATGGCCTGCTGAGTCACACTGGCGGACATGGTGGGCAAGGATACCGCCTTAGCTACCTCTTCAAACAGTTAGCGGAAAAGAATGACGAGGCTGACGTCCTAAGCTGGAGCGATAGGATGGGAGCTAGATTGAAAGGCGAGGTAAATATAGATGCAAAAAGAATATACAAACAGCTACGGCGACGGGTGGAATCAAAGAGTTGTAAATGTCAAAAAAGGGTGGGGGTGTGTCGTGAGGGTGCACAAAACATACAGAGAATAAAAGGAAGAGGAGGAGAGTACTGATACAGGAACAGGAACAGGAAACATATCTCGGGCAAGATGGCGCAACCGTGAGAAGAAACTCCATATCTCAGGACATCGAACCGCCCAGCCAGCTTTGGTAAAAGGATGGGTCCAAACTGACAGTATCATGAAGGCTACCAGAAACTCTGACTGGAGAGCTATTTCTGCATTCGGGTACAATTGTACATGTACTGTACCTTACTTGGACGATGTGTCGTCCAGCACTCTACGTGGGGGGGGGGTCTGCGTATGTGTGTGTGTGTGTGTGTGTGTGTGTGGCTGAGGTGCGATTTTTGAGCATTGTGTGGGATCTTTGATGCGTACCCCGTGCAGAGTGATGTGGCTCACATATTCGTGACCGTCGCTAGCCGTCAACAGCGGTAGCAGCATCAACCTCAGATGCCAGCATGTCGTCCTGAGCAGACACAAATTGATCAAGCAAAACGCGACATTGCTGAGTTGCCGCTGGTGGCGCTCCAGCAGTGTCAGTTGTTGCCACGTCTGCGCGATGTAAGCCTGGCAAAAGCAATAGTCGTCGATAAAGTGTTTCGAAGTGCGGCGAAACTTGTGGGAGAAGCATTAGAACCGCATACAAGGTTTTGACAAGCCAGGGACACAGCACTGGCCGTAAAAGGCGCATCCTTGTGTGTGTAAACGCAGGACCCTCTAGCAGCTGGACGAACCGCTCAAGCTGCACCATAGTTGAGGCCGACAGCTCCCGCTCACCCATGCAAGCGGCCACCTCAAAAGCCATCACATCCTGGCTAGCAAGTAAGCAGAGAGAGAGCATGGCAACGGCATTGTACTTCCAGCCGCAGCACATCGACGCAAATACCGCCGCCGGCGTTGCATTTTCCGCCGCTGCACATGCACTCTCCTGGCCGCACTGGTGTATGCCGCGGAGAAGGGTCCGGAGCCCGCCAAACTCATCAGCAGTGAGTAGGACCGCGTGAAGGGCAACGACACACTTGCCAACAGTGCGCAGGTCCAACACTACGCCAGTGTCCTGTTTATCCTGTTCAGCCAGCGACGCCAGAATTTCTGCGGACACAACGAGGACGTTAGGGCGCTTCTCGTTTGCATTCACATCTGGGCACTGGCACGTGTCCGTTGCCGCCTGCATAGCCCGCAGTACGCCCGGTAGGCGCGCAAGCATGGAGGCAGGTCGCAGCCCCACAAGGGTGAAAATACCCCGTACAGTGGTCTCGAGTTTCGCAACATCCCCCCTATTCAGGGTGACGAGCACTTCCGCTGCGGCACGGCTGACGACAAGAGAGGTGCCGCACAACATGTTAGAAACAAAAGCGCACAGCTCAGTGTAGTGATCTTCGACAGAACGAGGGTCGCCACGATGTGCAGCAGCCACCCACCGCAAGCCAGCTAGGCACGTTTCGTCAGGTACGGTAGCAGATGACTCGTCTGACGCGAAAAAGGTACACAGTGCATTGATAACAGCTGCCCAGGCGCCGTCCTCTAATTCAATTGGGGTAGCACTGCACAATAGTTGACCCAGCTCCTCATTAGCCTCCTTCGCAACAGAACGGGTAGCTGTGTCGGTGCTGGAAAGGTGAGGGAGGATGCTGGGCAGGATGCTGTCGCACATGCCTAGTACAGCACGCCTCATTCGAGAGCCATGTTCTAGTGTGGTAGCAGTATGCGTTAACTCACGCACCCAATCCAAGCAAAATCGGAGAAGGTGGGTGGGGGTCCTCCGCGTGACATCTGGATTTGTCCCTAAGCGAGCCCCCTGCTCCTCCCCAGGTTGCTGTAGAGAAACAGCACTCACGAGAACCGACAGCGCCTGCACTGCAATGGAGGAAACCGTAGCCGAGGCGATCCTAGCTCCATGCAGTTCGCTGCGGAAAGACTCGAGAATTCGAAGGGGTTCCACGTGCGCCACCCCTTCACTGGCCTTCATCTCGCTCATCGCTGCAACGCCCACGAGAATTGGCAGTGCCTGCGGGAGGAGAGAGACGCTCACAACACCAGGCGAATCGAGGGCAAACCGAAGCCAGTCGAGCCCCCATGCAACTGCAGCAGGCCGCGAAGTGACGGTTGCGTAGTCAGCGTCCGCAATGGACCCCCCAAAGCGTACTAACTGCGAGAATGGACCCAGCACGTCGCATAGTGCATCAATGAACCCAGGGGCGTTCAGACACCCACCGGCACCGTGGCCTGCCACCTCCCGCAACGTCATGCGCAATTCGCGCTCCAGTGCCAGCACGGCTGCGTCAGAATCGGTTGCGGCGGCTGCCATGGCAGTAAATACGTCAAACATGCAGAACTGGAGAGACTGTTCGCCAAACGCGCGCACGGCCTCGTGCGCGGCCTCCACAGCGGCTGCGCGGACCAAAGGGTCCACGTCTGCAAACGAGTTTGTGATGAGGGTTGTGTACCCAACGACCACACCTTCGGGGTGAACACGCACAGGTATGCCGCCGACGATAGCGCGCACCGCTACTAGCCCGGCCCGGCGATGTGCCGCCGGGATGGTGTTGATAAAAAGGTGCGCGATGCGGTCTCGCTCCGACTGTAGCACGCGGTAGGCTTCCTCCGCAGGATGCTCGCGAAAGAGGGAGGCGGTGCGTTGGGCAATCGTCACCGCGGCCCGCTGCCGAGTGTCAGCTCGCGAATCAAGCAGAAAGCGGGTCGCTGCCTCCACTCCCAAAGAATCCGCCATCGTTAACAGGTCCCCTGAACGGAAGAAACAAAAAACGGAGTACGCGGAGACAAGTACAACCGGAGCAACAACTGTGGACAGAGCCAGCGACAAGGAAGCAGCTGTGTGGGGGGAGGGGACAGGGAAGTGAAAGGTAGAGTGACACCTTATCGGACTTTTTTTAATTCTCGTCCCGATAAGGGAACAAGCCAGCCTATGGAAATGTCAGCATGTAAGGAGGGAAGAATTATCTATTCGTCAGTCAGCAGGGTGCCAGTGCGGCCATGAAGGAAACCCCCATCGCCTCCCCGGAGCAGGTGCAGCTCGGGAGTCACACATGCCCAAAAGACGTTGCAGGTACCCTCACCTTCGACGTGTTTTCGGGTGTCCTCGGCAGCAGCAAGGAGCTCTGAAAAGGTATAACAACTGCCCAGGACAGGTGCTTGTGTGTCCAGCAACTCTGGCGTGATATGTTCTCGTGTCTCGTGCAAACAGTAGATAGATCTTCTGCGGCTTTGTTGAATTGTCTTTTTTATTTGTAGTTTGTCTGTTTGCTTTTTTAACATGATGCTTGCATGTGAAGTCTGGGCAAGGGGTTTGGTGGTGCACGTTTGTCTGTGGAAGACTGCGTATTGCTCCATAAACTGGGGTTCCAGGGTATCTACAGCGGCTGCCGGAGCGCTATTTTTAACAAGCACGCCCGCGGCTTATACAATATACATGGTGATGGTAAACATAACGGGGGAAGAGCACTGTGATAACGACGGTAACACATGAAAACTTTAGCCGGAATACAAGAAGCGGCGAGGAAATTCACGGGGCGAAGCAGGACACCCAAGAAGAACCATGCATTTACCACCCCGGTGACAAAAACCCGCAAAGCGCAGAAGAAACTGTGGAAACAGGGGCCAAAGTCCAACGGAAACGAAAAAAAGAAGGGAGGCGGAAACAATAAAAGAACGGTGGCACGGATTATTGATGCACCAACATACATAAGCTAGACCACCATCCCAACTCGAGAAGTGCCGCAGTTAACCAATCGATATAGAGGGACACCGCGCAAGTGCGATACCTCTACTGACACACTAGGTGAGAAAACCGTATCGTGGATGGTCTAGAATTCTAAACGTCCACATCGCCGTGGCGCGCCGTGCTTGCAAACGCTTCCTTGAAAGCAGTCAACACTACGTCATCGACCTTCTCGCCCGATGCTTCAAACCCGTCGAGCTCGCTGACTACCGCCTTGGAGAGCTCGCAGGCGTTGGAGCTGGGGGACGCATGCAGAGCTGCACTGACCTTCTTCAGCAGAGCACGCACCGTCTCATGGGCAACAGCCACATCTCCGCTACTGCCGGAAGGAACTAGATCACCCAGATTCTGGCGTGCGGCGGCACTGCCTGGCAACGCAAGGGGAACGCTCCTCCGCGGCATGATGAGCACCTTATTCGTGGCCTTCAGGGTGTCGAACGTCGCGTTGCCATATGAGACAAGGGCGCCGTCGCGAGGATCGCACACGAAGACCTCGCAATTGTCGTGTTCCAGCGGAAACGTCAGTTGTGAGGAGCCGTTGGCCCCCGCATCCGAGTCGAGCTGCCGCTCAATCTGCCAGAGCAGCCCGTCAAGGTTGCGATCCGCCATCATGCGAAGCCGCAGGCGCTGGGGGTAGTTGTCATAGGTTTCCAGATAGACGAGGTAATCCTTCGTCACAGACTCCTCAATGACCTCCATGGCGCTACAGACGCAGTTGAATGGCGAGGAGGGAAACGGCGTGACACCCACCTTGCTATTCAGTACTTATGTGCAGTGGGTGGCTGTCGAGTGCTTTAATGACAGAACTGGGATGGGAAAATGTGATGCGAGGAGGAAGAGAGGGGGAACGGAAAGGAAAATTATTGGCAAAAGTGCACAGCCAATGAACCACGCTCTAATAGGCAGCATGACTGAGCGTTGGCTAGAAGTGGGCAAGCGTGGCCTACAACAGACGGCGCCATGATTATCGCACGTTTACCACGCCTGGATAGTCCCTGTGGATATCTAATAGTGTAGACCATTCGACACTTACGCATCCACCTGTGTACATACACGGTACACATCTAGGCCCAGTGGCATGAGGAACCAGAGGAACTCCTGCACAGAGGCGTAGTAATAGGGAACATCTACAAGCTCGTGTATACCGTGTTGTTGTTGCTTTTTTTTGAAAAACATAGTTCAAGCCGAAGGCACTATTTGAACAAATAAGAACCGTAACACAAAGGCCGCTACCTTCGTTTTGTTTTCACTTCTCTCTCCTTACAGTCGGTAGCCATCGATACAATGAAAAACATGAAGGGAAATGAACGGAAATGAGAAATGAAGAACCACGATGGGGAAAAACAGAAAAACGGTAGGACCGTCCTTTGCATCAAAAGACACTGCTAACAAAATACGGAGCACGACATGGTGAACAATGAACAACCAACAAAATAAAAGAAAACATGAAATACCAGTGGTCATAAGGGACCAAAACAAAAACGAAATGTCAAAGCTATGCAGTACAGGTAATACAGTTTGAGAAAAATGGGTAACTCTCCCACGTGTGAATCCCCCCATCACGCCGTATACTTGTGTTCGATATATATATATACGGGAATAGGAATATATACTTTTCATGGATATCGGTGTATTATGGTATAAGAGCGTGGGTGGACAGGAATGCATGACAGACCCAGTACACACGCACGATCGACGTATATAAAGGCCCGAAACTAGTACAAAAAGGAAAACATGGAAAATGGCACCAAGAAGAAACATGAGGAAGGGGAAGGGTGTGCAAATACAAAAACGGCGAAGAACGTATCGGTGTGGGGGGTGGTGGCAGGAGAGTAAAGAAAAAGAAGGTGAACTGAGCTGAATAATCGGAGCCCCAAACCATGTCTTAGGCCATTGTTTGCAGATTGGTTTCTGCCAACTAACGGCTCGGTTGGGGGGGGGGGGGGGGCGACAGTTCCAGCTTTGGAAGAATAAACAAAACGTTCATGTGGTGTGGTTAGCTGTAAAGGCAGCGCCACGTGCCGCACCCGCGCGACACGAAGACGTCGCACTCAACAGGGTCACATGCCGTCCTACTGATCCGAATCGTCAAAGTGCTGCGGAGACGTGCGACGCGGGGTGGCAGAGCGCGCCACGGAGCCGCGGCGGACGGAGTCCTCAACAAGCTTGTCGCGCTGCATCTCGAGCTCGCGGATGTTCTGCTTGCTCTTGGTGGACAGCGCTGTCTTCTCGTACGGCAGATGCGACTCAGACTTGGCGCTACCGGACGGGTACCACGGCTGGCGGAAGCCCGGGGACTTGCGAGCGGAAGAGCCACGGCGCGACGATTCCTTCGAAGTGCGGGAACCCGGCTGAGGCGAGCGGCTCGCACCAGTAGCCGCCGGGGCGGGAGCAGGCACGTACTCCTCCTCCTCGTGCGGGTACATGTCAGAGTCGTTGGGATGGCCCTCAGCACCCGTGTCCTCCTGAGGGTAGTCGTCGTCGTGCTTCGACTCAGCGCCCGCGTCCTCGTGGTGGGCATGCTCGTCCCCAGCCGCGGCACCAGCGTCCTCCTCCTGAGGGTACTCGTCACCGTCACGGGGCTGGCCCTCGGAGCCCTCCTGAGCGTCGTCGTTGTGGTGACCCTTAGACTGGTCATCGGCACCGTCGTGGCCCTCGCCCTGCGCGTGCTCGTCCTCCTGCTTGGACTGGCTGTCAGCGTCCTGGCCGTCGTGAGCGTCATCGCCACCATCAGCCTTGTCGGCGCCGTCCTCCTGAGGGTACTCATCGTCCCCATCCTTCTCGGCCTTGTCCTCATCCTCGGCAGCCCTATCCGCAGCCTCGTCATCCTTGGCGCCATCAGCGTCCTCCTCATCGTGGCCCTTGCCCTCCGACTCCTTCTCCTCGTCGTGAGCGCCTTCGTCCTCCTGCGGGTACTCGTCCTCCGCAGCCTTCTCGGCGGAGTCCTCGCCAGCGTTCTCGAGCTTCTCCTCCTCCTCCTCCTCGGCCTTCTCCTCAGCCTGCTCGTCAGCCTTCTCGGCGGAGTCCTCGCCAGCGTTCTCATACTCCTCCTCCTCCTCCTCGGCCTTCTCCTCAGCCTGCTCCTCAGCCTGCTCGGCAGAGTCCTCACCGCCGTTCTCGAAGGTGTCCTCCTTATCCTCTTCCTGGTCGGCCTCAGGAGCCTCCTCGTGGGCATCATCCTCCTCCTCGGCCTCCTCGGCGGCGTCGCGGGCAGTCTCGTCCTCCTCCTCGGCTTCCTCCACGAGACCCTCCTCCTCCTCTTCGGCCAGCTCCTCCTTCTTCTCTTCCTTCTTCTCCTCCTTCTCCTCCTTCTTCTCTTCCTTCTTCTCTTCCTTCTTCTCTTCCTTCTTCTTCTCTTCCTTCTTCTGCGGGGCGGGGACGGGGGCGGGGGCCGCGCGCTGCTGAGTCTCCTCGCGCTCCTCGTCCTCCTCTTCCTCCTCGTCCTCCTCATCCTCCTCGTCCTCCTCGTCCATCTCGCGGCGGCGCTTGGCCTCCTCGGCACGGGCAATGGATCGCGGGTTCTCGGGGCCGTACAGACGCTTGTAGCTGACGACAATCTCGCCGCGGTCCTCCTCCTCGTCGTACATGTCGTGCATCTGCACCACACAGACGCCCTCATCCTCCTCGAGGAGCGTCACCTGGCCCTTCGAAATTGGGTGGCCATCCTCAAACGCGTAGACCTCAAGGTCGTTGTCGCCCTCCTTGACGTCAATGAAGCGGATTTCCTGGTTCCAGTGGATGATGTGGTGGCCCCCGTCCTCCTGGTTCGGGGCGGTCACCGTGACACCCTCCATGTCGCCGTTGGACACTGACACGTACGCCTCCGCGACGGGCTGACGGTCGCGGTTGTGCAGGTCCAGGCCGCGCACCACCGTGACAAAGAGCGAGTCCTTCTCCACCTCAATCTGGGCGGGGTTCGCGTCGTCGTCGTCGGCGAGAGGACGGTTGGCCCACTCAATAGAGATCTCACCCCAGAGGGCATCATCCTTGGCGCGCGACTCGATCAGCAGCACCGCGGAACCGCGGTGGTACAGGCGCTGGAAGTCTAGCGGGACAGCACCAAGCACCTGCAGCTGCTCCTCCTCGTCGGGCGCGGCAGCCTCGTCGTTCTTCGGGATGCACACCAGGATGTGGCCCAGCTTCTTTTCGGTGTTGAGCTGCATGACCTGGGAGGGGTTCTCCGGCAGGTAGTGGTAGCCTTCCTTGGAGTAGTAGGGCGAGAGGGACGGCTCGCGCATGGAGCCGGGGACGTAGAGCACCGACTCGGAGCAGTTGTCGTCGGCGTCGCGAAGCACGCAGAGGACGCCGCCGGGGTAGGCCTCGGTGCCGTTGTCGGTGTACTGGAAGACGCGGTGGGCAACGAACGTGCAGCCGAGGGGGTGCTCCAGGTTCTGCTCCTCGATCGCTGCCTCGTTCATGGCGTCCTCGCCATTCTCGCTGACGTACCACGAAACGACAATGTCGCCGTGCTGGCCCTCCTTGACCTGGTCGAAGCCTTCCTGCATCTGGTCCTTGGGCAGCACGGGGAGGCTCTCCTCGTTGCCGCGGCTGCTGTCGTTGAGCGCCTCCGGGGGGATGACGACACCACCGACAAGGTGGTCATCAGGCTGGCCGTCATTGACGAGGATGACCTCGAGGGGCTTGTCGTCGTGCGGGTAGGGGAACTCGAAGAGCTCATCCCAGGTGGTGAGGGTGCCCTTGCCGCGGGCCACCTTGGCCGTCTGGCCCTCAAACGCATCGCAGCTGACAATGACGGAGAGCGGGTCACGCGGCTCAGCGCTAAGGTTCTTTCCGTGGTGAACCGTGACGACCAGCTTCCGGTCCTGGTTCGGGCTGGCGTTATCACCCTGGCGCAGGTCGTCCAGCGTGGGCGGCGGTGGTGGGATGCTGGACTGGTACGCGGCGGGATCAACGTCGTCCATGTAACGGCGGGGGGGCTTGCGGCCAGGACCCGAAGGCAGCGGACGGGCACGCTCGTCAAAGACGTCCAGCTGCAGCAGACGACGGCGCGCAGCCTCCTTCTCGGCCGCAACAGCCGCGAGGGCGCGTTCCCGCTCCATCTGCTTCTCAAACTCACTGCAGCATGGGCACATGTAGGTCTGCGGCATCTGGTTGTAAGTCCCCTCAGGCGGGAAGCCCGTACGGCGGATCAGCGACGCTGCCGTGTCATCTTCGTGGGGAAGAGGCTCACCAAAAATGGACATCTTGTCTTACGTTTATTTTTTTTAATCCCTTTCTGCCTTTCTTTCCTTTCAAGGTGGAACGTGCGAGACTGAAACGGAAGGAGGAAGGTCGTTAGTGTCGTAATTGGAAAAGTCAAAGAGAAAGTGATGGCCTCGGAAGGAAAAACAAAGTGTGGTACAGAGTAGGAAAGAAAGAAAGTGAAATTTGCAGTGAGCACGGCGGCGAGCGTGAAATGAAACAAAAACAAAGAGAAAATGAGAACGGTGAAACGATGGGAGAGTGGAATACTCTTGGGGGCGGGCGTGTATAATCGTTTCCCTTTATGTGTATACTTTCGTTATAAAACAGCGAAAGTATGTCGAATGCTTCTGCTTTGTTTTATACTCACACGGTGTTCTCTTGCAAGTAGAATAGCAAAAAAAGAATGTTTTCCTTGGAAACTAAAAAGCGATACAGCTTTTCTTACAAGTAAGAACTTGTTAGATTCGTTGGAGGAAGAATAAGGAAACAAAGAAACAAGACTTTTTATCTACATGTGGTGGACAACAATGCAGGAAGGGAGAGCGGGCAAAAATAATGACGTGATGAGGGAAGACTCATGCATAACATGGCGCGCCAAGAGCGTCCAGTTCTCACCCAAAAGTGGAGAGCTCATTCATACGCCATGTGGCGTGCCGGCGGAAATCGCCAGTGCGTATGTGTGCACGCGCACTTTAGCCACCGTAGTGAGGTATACGGTAGGGGGGGGGGAGGGAGGGCACAGAGCTAGCTGCCGCTGCGTTATGAAAGCAAAACCTCCTGGGACCCATCCCCAAATAACAACCAGGGCCCTTCACGACACCTGTCCCACTCCGTGGGCATACCATGAACTTTCGATTATCTTCATTCAGAATAGAAATGGATGGGAACTAATTGTGCGCTGACCGCTGAGGCGGAGCTACATGAAGTACTTGTTTACATAACGGTAGCTGGGACAACATCAACTGGAAAAGGGGGGAAGGGAAAAATAACAAAACGTTGGAGGGTGGTGGGACGCACAACGAGCTGAAATGGTGGAAGCACATCACAAAATCACAATATCGATGCCCCACTTTCAAAGGAAAGAATGAGGGACGCAAACACAGAAAGGGAAAGCGGACGGGGGAGGGGGAAGGCAAGAGCATAAGAAAAAAGGGAAAAAGAACGTACATGATCCGTGTGTGTATGTGTATGTGTGTGTGTGCTCCTGCCATCAGATTTTTTGCTCAATAACAATAATGTACCTTGGTACCTGTGCTAAACTCGAAAAGTTAGCGCGGTGGTTAAATGGAGGACAAGCAGGATGATGGTGTCAGAAGGGAGGGTGAGATTAGTACGGCATTGCGGGGCTGTATGCGTGCCCGCCCTTCCTCTTCAACATGGATATCTCGGCGTTGAGCGCGTCCATTTCCTCTTGCTGTGCTGCGATGAGAGTGCGAAGATTGGCGCGATCTGTTTCTGTGGCCACTTTGGCGCCGCGGAATTTCTTCGCCACCCCAGTCGATGCTTTTGTCAGGGTCCGCTCCGCCGCCTGCCGCTCGCTCTCGTAGTCTCCCAACTCCTGTAGTAGGTGCGTGTTGTGGAGGAGACCCGCCTGCAGCTCGTCGCGAAGGGCGGCAATGTGGTTCTCACGCTTGCGAATTTCACGATCCCATCGGAGCTCGGTGCGACGCAGCTCCTCTTTCTTCTCCTCGATCCTGTGACTGGTGCCACACGACTCGAGCATCTCCAAGTCGACCAATCGGCCAAACTTGAGCATCATCACTTCGTGGACCTGCGACTCCCAGTCCGCGTGGACCTTCTGCGCATCAGCCTTCTCCATCTGCAACCTCTGGAGCTCTGCGGCCATGCTCTGGATCTCCTCCCGACGAGCCTCCTTCTGCGACGCAAGCTGCACCACGCGCTCCTCAAGGCGGTGCAGCTCAGCGTCCGAGACAACGGTGACGTTTTGATTCCAAAGTGATAGTGGGACAGCGCCGCTGGAATCGAGGCACTTCACCTGGCTGCAGCGAAGCGGGACAACAGTGTTCAGGAGGTTGAGCTGGCGCCGCTTTTCGCTTTCCAACTCGGCTATACGATCATGGCAGCCTTTCACTTCCTTAATGATGTTCTCAAGCTCGGTATTGTGCTTCGTGAGCTGCTTGTTCGACTCCTCCTGCTTCTTGCGCGTGTCGGTGAGGTCGTCGTTGATATCCAGTCGGGTTTCGCGCAGCGCCAGGACCTGTTCCCAGACGGAGACATCACAGTTAGGTGGGCATATCTCTTCGCCAATGTCGCTGTCATCGTCGTCAAACTCCTCGTCTTCATCGTCACTGGTGATGTCATCGTTGTCTTCGCCGTCGAGGTTGCCCCGCCTGCGCTTGATGTGGCGGTTGAAGATTTTGAGCAGGTACGAAACTCGGTCGGCCGGGCTGGCCTCCTGAATGTACGCCTCTGCCTCGCGCTTGTGCTGCTTAAGGTGTTCCTGCAGTTGCGCCAGCGTGCCCTCGGTGGTTTGAATCTCGTGTTGAAGAGAGTGGAGGAGCTTCTGTGTCGTCTCGCGGCTGCCCTTTGCCGCCCGAAGCTGCCCGCGAAGCTCGCGATCGCGATTCCGGAACACCAGCAGCAACTGGAACTCACGAAACAGAAGCAGCAGATGGGCGTCACCAAGGCACAGGTCCGCATCCACGTCGACATGCTCGCGGTACAGCGAGTACAGGTCGTCGTCGAACTGCTGCATGGCGTCCGTCGCGGACCTCAGCAGGCGGTTGCGCTCGCATGAAAGCTCCTCCCGGCGCATCGCCTCCTCCTCCTCCTCAAGCTCACTGCGCTTAATATTGTCCCGCTTGGCCTTCATCTCCATCTCGATACGGTCCCGGTCAGCAGGGGAGAGAAACGATGTACTTTGGCGAGAGCCGCGTGCAAGGCGGGAGGCGTTGCGGCTGCCCTTCGACCGGGACTCCCCACGCGCCACAGTCGCCCGTCGCGATGAGGGCGAAGGTCCTTGATCGGTATCAGAAGCGGGCTTCGACCCCACAGATGAGTGGCGGTTTTCCTTTGGCGCCTCCGCGAGGTCTGCACCAAAACCACGCTGTGCCTTCTTGTCCTCCTCCTCCTTGAGCCTTTCCAGCTCCTTTTGCTTCGCGAACGCCTCAAGGCCGGTGCGGCCAATTTCAAAGACCTTCTCTGGTTCTTCCTCGGGATGCATCGTCAGCGTCTCGGCGCCCTCTGTGTGCTCGTCAAGGGCGTGATCGATCTCCCGGATCCGGGCGTGATATTTGTTGATCATTGCGATGACGCTCCGCTTCTTCTCGCGGGCAGCGCTGAGTCGCTCATTGAACTTCACGCGCTTCTCAACAAGCAAACTCTCCAGGTAGATCATGCGGTCAAGCTTGGCACTCGCTGTCGGGCGGTAGTCACGACGACCCTTGTACTCAGGATCGGTGCGCAGCACACATTCGCCCCGCTCCTCAAGATCGCGCTTTTCCATGTGGGCCAGAAAGGCAGCATCCTCGGCGGGATCCGGGGCACCCGCTAGGAGTGCGGCATAGCCGCGTCGGCGCGCCTGCCGCTCCTCGCGACGTTCGTCACTCTTTTGAAGCTGCTGGGCAACCGTGGCGTTCATTTTGGTTCGTGCGTTGCCTGTGCGTGCGCGTCCCGGTGCGTTCGCCGTCGCCTCGCTGCCGCTCTTGGCATCCGCGCACACGTCTGGGGTGTCGCCATCTGTGCCGTCGCCACGAGGGGCCATTGTGCTCCGGGATGATTGCGCCTCTTCGTCAGAGCCGCTCCCGTCCGATGCGCCCAACGCGTCAATATTGCGCTTCATCCTGGTGATAGCCATGGCGGGGTCGGGGGTACGGAAGGAACCCACGGAAAACCCGGAGCGAAACGCTCGCACCAGGAAGCGGTCCCAAAGCAGGTTATCGATGAAGCGGTTCTTCAGCTTCTTCGTGCGCATGCCCTCGCGGGCCGACTCCACCGCGTACTCCTGCCGGGCCTCGGCAACACGGCGCTCCTGCTCGGCGCGCAGCCGATCCTCGAGCGTCGCGTCAATATGCAACTCTTCAGCAGGGATACGAACCTGTGCCGGGAGGTCGACATTAGTCTTCAAAAGCTCCGCATGGCGGCGCTGCAGCGCGAGAATGCCGGATAGGAACTCCTGCCGTCTCCTTTCCTTCTCCGTCTCCTCCCTCTCCTGGTCGTCCGCCTCCTTCTGCTGTTGAATGGACAGTGGTGGAGCGGCAACAGGCGCCGGCTCGGCTGCCTCGGCGGGTTTCGCAGAAGGGGGGCGCTGCTTGTCACCTGGCTTCTTCTTACCAGCGAGGAGCTGGGCAACGATGGTGCCGTCCGTACCAGTAGTGACAAGGATAGAGCCGTCAAACGAGGTTTGAGCCCCGGTCACGCATCCCCGCGTGCTGTCGTGCGTGCGCGTCACCAACGACACTGCTGCGCCATCGCTGCAAAGTGCGGAAGGGTCAGCCGCATGGCGCACAATAACCTGCGCACCCTTGCACACGATGATAAGCTCTTTGCCGCTGGGGCCAAGGTAAGTGGCCTGCGGAACCATGTCCCGATAGCATACATTCTCTTCGGGATCCTCCACGTAGTTTGGAGGCTCAACGCCCGTCGCAGGAAGTGGCGGGAGGGCCAGCTGATCAGCGTAGCGAACACTAGCGTGGTAGCGGTACAGCAGCTCCGCCTTGTCCATGCCGATGAGAATCGATCCATCCGCCAAGCTACGGATCATGGCGATGCCCCACGGACCATCGTCCTTCTCCTCTAGAATGTCGTCTTCCTCCTCGACGGCATTCTGTTCGTCTTCTGGAACCGGCGGCGGCACACGTCGCTGGCGGATACCAATCAGGGAATAGGTGCACGGAAACTCAAACGACAAATCCTGAGCAACCTCCCCTTCTGCTGGCATCTTGACCGCGAGCACCTCGCCACCGGCAAAACCGATGAAGCAGCCGCGGTTGGCTTCATCCCAGTCTGCACAGGTTGGGTGTGGTAGGGGGAGGCGACAAAAGCCGACTGGCTTCAGCTCGTCAAAGGAAGACGCAACCTCGAAAAAGAAGGCGGTTCCTTCTTCCGAAACGGTGCACAGAGCACGCTCATCGGCGCTGACGGCGACCGCGAATGTGCTGGCTACGTGGGGACGCCACTGGCCGAGAAGCGAAAATTGCGGTACAGGATCCAGCACCAGCTCGAGTAGGCGGACGGTACCGTCGCCAAAGCCGGCGATCAAGTGGCTGTGCTTCGGATCAGCGGCGAAGAACCTCGTCCACGTCACGGGGATTCCGAGAGAGGACACGCCACTGGGGACGGTATCTTCGGCAGCCTCCGCTTCACCCCAACCCACGTGCGCCAGTTCGGCCCCAGTAAGGTAGTCAAAGAGCCGCACAACGCCGTCCTCGCCACCCGTAACGGCGACATGGGCGACCGGGGACGTGGCGCAGCACAGCAACCCGCCACCGTTGAAGTGCAGTGGTGTTGATCCGACAGCAATGTCCTCTGCCGACACTGACCCGTCAAGGCATTCCTCCAAGGACGGCAAACGGGAAGTAGTCACGTTGCCGAGATGATCCAGAAGGATCCACGTTGCGCTTTCCTTTTGGAGGGTCACCGCGCGAATGCCGGAGCGACTGCTCGCCCGCACCTCAGCGATGCAATGGGGTGCGTGCATGGGTGGCACGCCCTCACCCTCCGCCAACTCGAGCTCCTCCCGACTCCAGTAGCGAATCCACCCATCATCGCCGAAGGTGGCAACTACCTTGGCGTCGTGCACGAGAACAACTACATTGATGGCCCCACCGTGACAGGGGGTAAAGTCATCCCCTTCGTACGCTGGTGCTCGGCGGACGAAGCTGCACTTTACAAGGTCACCCTCCCACATAAGCAGGTTTCCACCTTCTGAGCCGGAAAGCACCTTCCCATCGGGCAGGACAGCGAACCCCGACACGTTGGAAATCTCCAGTCGGCCAAACTTCCCCAACGTTCCCTGTAGCTTCAGCCCCGTGAAAGTCTCCGACATGGTCCAAAATTTTAGATGTCCGGAGCCGCCCGTCACCAGCAGCGAGTTGTCAAATGCGCTGAAGCACACTGTATATACATCGGAGCTAAAGCACTTGCTGCGCAACGCCATTGAGCGTGTCTTCCAATCCCACACCGCTAGCGTGAAGTCAGGAGCAGCGGCGACAGTCGCAACGCGCGTACCATCACGGTCAAAGCAACTGGCTGCGTATCCAACCGTGCACCCAACGCCATCGAACTGCCCGACCTCCTTCCTCGAGGGCCATTCGTAAATGAGAAGGCGAGGGTCCTCTGGACCGCGTTCGCCGACCACGAAAAACTGCTGGGACGGGTGCACAGCTACTGTGCCAATCCCACCAGCGACGGGGCCCTCAAACGCTTCAACCTCCCCTGTCACTATGTTCGCGAAGAGTAGAAAACGACCAGCAGGGATGAGCACAATGTCCCCCGCCTGCCAGCTAAGTGCGTTGAAGGGAGACGAGCTGATACCGTAGTGGGACACCACGTTGCCGCCGGGGGAAAGGACAGGGTACTCATGAAGCGGCTTGTCACGAGATCGTGTCTGCGCCATCTTGCGGTCTCGAGGGCTCCTCGCCAGGGAACGTGACGGTCTATTGTGGAGTTAGTAACTGATTTGCTCTTGAACAGGATGGAAATCTACAATAGCGCCCCCCAACACGACAGGTAGCGAGTCCCTGTATTTTAGTAGAAAGAAGTGCGGGACAGCAAGAATATGTGCTACGTTGCGAGGGAAATAATACACTACGACCATCAAACAACAGTATGTATATAGTTTAGCACAGGCAAAGGTGTGGAGGAAGCTATCAATGTAGGGGAGAGTGTGGTGGAGGTAACGTACATATTCTTTTGTCGCACTTGATAGACAAGGTGGGGGAGACGGTCGTGGTTTTCTTGGTGCCTCATCGCAAAGCTGCAAAGAAAAAAATCTTTCCTAAGAAAGAAACATACACATGATGTGCTGTGCTTCTCGGGTCTGTCTTTTGTTTTTCAATAAAGTTTTATTCGTGCGTGCGTGCGTACACATCGCCCAGTCATTTTTTTTTATTTGAACGGTACCTGGAAACACATTTGTTGTTGTTGTCCCTTCTCCTCTAAAATAATATTATCGCGGGCAGTGTGCGCTGCAGTGTGCGCTCCTGGGGGGCGGGGGGGGGGGGAGTGGGATATTGGAACGCAACTATGTTAGACGGAAGGGTACAGGATAGGGCAGGCATCTCGCGGACAATCCGCGCGTCCTGCAGGTGGTGGTAACTGGGAGGGAGGGGAGGGGAAGAGGCCTCACGAGGGTATACTCACGTTTGTTGGTGTATAACCGCGATGCTTCTCTGGAATGATCCCCACGCTTACATCCCCGTGCTACCTACCCAACGGCTGGCCCCAGTCCACTCTGGTGCAAAACAACAAGATAAAGTGTGTCCATCACCGGCTAGCCCCAATCACGCCTGGGACACCCAAACGAGTCAGGAGGTCAGCAAGGTAAATGACTGGTTGTACACCTTGTTTTTTGGCAGCGGCGGCGCCAACACTGTCTGCTGTGACAAGTGCAACTTTCTGGTGACTTGAAGCGCGGATGTGTGTAAAAAGGTCCGTCGCTACTTCCAAGTCGGTGTTGCCCACCAGCTGCAGTGACATTGAAAGGGGTAGAATGGCCACCCAGTCCTGATAAGTCTGCAACCAGGAAGACACCATTTCGCGCCCCGAGTCGGTCACGCCAAAAGATGAGCTTAAAAATTCGGCTGGTAGCAAAGCCAGAGCACCTGTCTTTGTTGCATAGTTGTTCATCATGCGGACAAAGGCAGTTTCCGAGGGAGAATGGGCGGCGAGTGCGTTAACCGCGCTGACATCGAGGACATTACAGTATGTTTGTGATGAGGCAAGTACGGCCTTGATGCCGCCCTCGACGTTGCAAGTGCCACGCTTCACAGCAACATCCACAAGAGCTTGGGGGCCTAAACTCCTCCCAGTTGCCTCCACCGCGTCGGCAGCCTTCTCCAGGAAAGCGCGTGCAAAGCGCACATTCAACGGCTCAAGAACCCTCGCTTCCTCAGGTGTGAGATTACTGGTCTCGTGTGGCGTTAGCGGAACGCTGGTGCCGGCTTCCGGCTCCGCAACCGAGCCGCAAGCACGGACACCGGCAACAAATGAGGACAGAAATGCTCTTGCGCCTTTGTGGGAGCCGCAAGCATCCAGTAACACATCGCACACGTCGCGCAACTGTGCTACACCACCCGGGGGGAGAATAGCCGAGCGTCCCTGTGGAACTCCCACAACGGTGGTGATAGACGCAAGAGCTGGTGAAGGTGGCGCGGGAGTAGCCAGCAGGACGCCGAGAGACTTGCAGAACGCAAGCAATGCGTCCTCCTCGTGCCCGCCACGGTTGGTAGGGATCGTCAACAGTGATGGAAACCGAGCAAGACACCACACCAAGATCGATTGCGGGGACCGGGGAGACACCCGAGTGATCTGCTGCAAAGCTCCTGGAACATCGTTCAGAACCTCGACAAAACGCAGTGCGGAACGGAGTGTAGGGACAGAGAGCAATCCCATAGCAGTAAAAAAGATCCCCATTCGGTGGTAGTCACCCAACTCGTCACATAAACACAGCAACATATCAAATGCTTTTGGTGCCAGCCTAATGTCGCGCGCGGAAGTGTACTTCACCACGTCAGCACAAAATGCGAGCAGCTTCCCCATGCTCGCAAAACCCAAGAGGTTTTCTAGATCACGTCGCGCGGAGGCGCTATCGTTGTCTGCCTGCATCGACAGCGCAAACTCGCATAGGGAGACTAGGATGTCGGACAAGAAGGCGGCGAGCTGAAGGGATGTGGCACTGTCTTCGCCAGCGCGACTCGAATCAGCTATACTGCGCCCGCCAAGGAGGAGCTCCGTGCTGACGAGGTCGACCGCCGCTGCCAATGGGCGCTGGCTGGCAAGGAGGCACCTACCATAATCCACGAGAAGGGCTTCGCTCAGTGTCTCAGCGCGAGTGCGCACAACGCTGATTGTCGCGTCAAGAAGAGCCATGATGTGCTCGTCAAGAGGACGCGGCAGACGGAGAGCGTGGCGGGCCAAGGCGGAACCTAATCCGTCCCACACCGTCAAGGGAATTGCAGTGCCAGGTGCCAGACAACCCTGCGCCGAGAGGGCTAGTCGCGCACCACGTGGAGGATCATCCTTAAGGGCCGCGATGGCTGCGAGGACGGTGCTCAGCGCTAGACGCCGATTGTCAAGCACAGCGTCTTCAAATACATCTAGCGCCACCCCCGCATCTCCAGCGGCACCCACAGTGTGTAGCGCTCTGTTGACAGTCGCCTGGCTGGGAACGACGCCGAGTTTCCGGTCAACCGCAAGACGCGCAAGCACGTCGGTGGGGCTCCGGCTCTGCGCCGTGAGCCACACAAAGGTGTCCAGCTGCCGAGCTGCCACCTCAAACGAGTCCTGCGCCAAGCGCGGAAGCGGCTGGGCATACGGATGCCCCGAGGCGTCGTGCCCGCCGTCCTCGAACCTCCTTCGCCGATGTGTAAAGAAATCCTGCTCTCGGCGGCCGACGCGCACTGGCTCACTTTCCAGAACGTGGGCAAACGTGCGGTAGCGCGTTAGCGCCGGAAGCGAGAATACCCGTGGTGACTCCTCAAGAATACAGCTATGGGTGTCCTCACCATCGCCCCACTCAGCATCCCCCTCGTCTTGCATGGAGACAGCAGCGGAAGGGCAGCTTGGTATATCCAATTAGCAACGCAGCGTGTCTCTCACCGGATGGAAGCTGAACCTCCTTCCACGCCGATAATATTATTAGCCAACCTATCCGTTACTATATGCGCTTTTCGCGTCTCTGTATTGTACGCGTGAAATTTATTGCTGATGACATGACATTCAAGGGAACAGGAGGGAGGGGAGGGGGGGGAGGGATGTGATACATAGGAATGCACTGTACATGTGAAGAGCTAGACATCATCTTCACCCATAACGTGCCCAGCGCTTGCCACCGCTGACAGAAGAGTCTCAAGCACCTTGACGGTGACGCCGTGGCAAAGGGTTGTGTAAAAGGGTAAGTTGTGTGACCGATTAGCAGGCCTTCATCCGACACGAGACACTCATGTAATTCTCCTTTGTTCGAGGCCTTCTTTAGGACATGAGTTTGAATGGGGCGACGCGTTGTGAGGGCACTGCAAAATGGGCAGGCGTCTCCAGAACAAGAACGGAAGCCACAAAGACGGAAAGATACAGGGGGGACGAAGTCAGTTAAAAAATGGGAAAGGAAGAGAAAAATACTGGCGACATGGTAATCGGATATGACGAATATACAAGTGGTTAGCGACCAACAGAAAAGAAAACAGCAACATATATAAATATATATTTATAGGTAGAGATGTAAATATAAATATGAATATAGATACAAGTTGAAATATATATAGGCAGGTGTTCGGATGTGTCTTGAGCTGGCTCAAACAAACGCGGATATACGATATGATGTGCGTCTACCGGCGTTCGGAGGTATATATGATGAGAGCAGCAGCCACTTCAAATCCTTTGAAACAAACTGGAAGATCCGTATCTAGCACAACCCACAAACACAAGCAAATGTCCAAAGCGTAGAAAAAAAAGAGGGAGGGAAACGAGACCGTCACAGACTTAATTCCCTGTTCAAGAATTGCAAAGTTCCAAGAAGATCAATAACGAAGTCACCGAGGCAAGAGGAAATAAAGAAAAGGAAATGAAAGCCACAAAGAGGCCAAGAGGCAATGATGAAGGGAGGTTAACACGAAAATGAAGAGAGGAATGAACAAAATATCGGACGTTATGGAACGAGACGAAGCAAAACAGTGTCAGTTTCCAGTCTAGGAGAAAAGATGAAAGTTATATATAGAAAGATACGAAAAATGTCGTGACAAGCATATGGGAAGGAAGAAAACGCACTGAGACGTGATTAAAGATACGGCAACACGAATGACCTCATGGATGCTCCAGTCGCCAAAATTGAACCATGGAACCGCAGTAAATATATATAATAAAAAAAGAAACAGCAAATAAATGTCAGATCTGATACATATACATGTTGATCGTACAATCCATTGTAGTCGCTTCAGTGATAAGCTTTTTTTTGTTCTTTTGTTGCTATAGTAGTAGGGGAGTGGGAGAGAGAGCGAGAAAGAAGAAGGATATGGAAACCACTACCGTCGGGGGCAGAACGGTGACAACTGGGCGAGCAGACAACCGCTAAATTCACGGCAGCCGTATCACGCAGCCTCGCCGTGTCGTCGCTGTGCTCGCTCCTGCGCCGCGCGCTGCAGCATCGCCTTGATATCTGGCGCCCCGGCCGCGTCCGGCGCTAAGAACCCACCAGCTCCATGGGGGGAAGCAGTGTTTGTTGGGCGGCTAAGCGGTTTGGCTCGCGCTGGGGTAACCACCTTGCTAGGCAAGGCCTCCGAGCGCTTTCTGCTGACGCGCCGTGAGCTTAGCACCGTGACGGGAATGTGCGCTGGAGGTGAGGCGCCGCCACCGGCGTTGCGCCCGGAGAAGGGCGGCTGCCCGTTCAGCCCCGGCTGCCGGCTGCTATAGTAGTTATTATTGCCGTTTCCGCTCGGGTTCGCCAAGTTGAGGCCGCCTGCACCGACGCCACCGGACCGGTGCTGTTGGTAGTAGTTGAGCTGCTGGTAAAAATTGTCCAGGCTGCTCAACCGCGGCGGCAGGGGACTGGGCCGGCTCACCGCCGGAGCTGGCGGCTGGTTGCGATGGTGACGAACGCCGTACAATGGCGGGGCAACGTTCACATTGCTGCTGGGTGTCTTGTAGTAGCGGTAAGACTGTGGCGTTCTGAGCTGCTGGGGGGGTTGCCGCCCACCGATCCCACCCACAGACGGCGCAGCTCGCGTAGCCTGGATAGGGGGTGCCCGCGACGCCCGCTGCGACGGGGCGTTGATCGCACGATCTACAACTTCCTTTGTATTAACGTTGTGCGAACTGATCGGGCCGCAATCTGTCATCAGCGTCCCGCGGTTGGAGCGCGCTGTGGAGGGGCCAGGGCGGGAGGTTGGCGGTGCGGAATGGATCTCGTCCAAGCCGGCGACGGACGGCGTGTATCGCGGTTGCTGACCGACTGGTGGCAGGCGTGGCTCTGGTCCGTCTGATCTGGTGTGGCCGCCCTCTGAGTCCGTCGTGTCCTCGCGCCCGTCCTCTCCACCGTGGCTGCGGTCCTGCGCGGCCGTCTTGGCGTGAGCGCTGCCTACCGATCCGTTCTTCAGTGGCAGCTCTGGGGATTCCAGGAGGTCATTCGGGAGGAGCTTCTGCTTCAGCAACGCGTCGATGTACCGCTGTGGCATCACGTCGCCGTGCAGCCATTCCGTGATTCTCCGCCGGATGACAGGGAGCTGGAGGATGTCAGTGAGCTGAATGCGCTGGGCGGGATCCTTCATCAGCAGGCGAGGAACGATGCTGCGCACCTCCGTGGAGTAGATCATCGGGATGGGGTCGTATTGCACCTTGAGGATCCGCTGCATGAGACCCTTCATGTCGTTCGCGTTAAAGGGGTGCTTCAGTGTCAGAAGCTCATAGAGCACGACGCCCAGCGCCCACACGTCGCTTCGGTGGTCATATGGCCGTTCCAAAATCAGCTCAGGCGAAAGATAGTACGGAGTGCCAACGAATGTCTTGGCCTGGTCATACGTATTGCTCAACGTGCGTGCAATACCAAAGTCACCCAGTTTGACGATGTTGTCGCTTGTCAGGAACACGTTCTGCGTCTTCACATCACGGTGCAAAATCTTCCGCTGGTGCACGTAATGCAAGCTGAGCGTCAGCTGAATAAACCAGTCCAGAACGAGGCTTTCCCGGAAGTTGACGCCGTAGTTCTTTTTGATCCGAGAGCTGATATCCCCACCGTCAGCAAACTCCATGACTATGCACAAATGGTCTGACTTTTTCGCAAGAAAGCTATCTACATAGTTGATGATATTGGGGTGCCGGAGAGAGCTGAGCACACGAGCCTCGTTCAAGCTCTGTTGTCTCTCCTTTTTGTTCATCCTAGTCAAGTCAACCTGTTTGATTACGTAGTACTTCCCGTCGTCATTGTTGCGGGCCAACGCGCAAGCGCCCATGTTCCCCTTGCCAATATTTCGGACCTTCGTAAATTTGTCCATCTTGAGCGCGAGGAAACAGAGGGAGGGAGGGGGGGGGGGGATTACAGCTACTGTGATGCAATCAGGGCACCTACGCACCTGATATCCTCCACAAAGGAAAGGGGACCGCCGCGTCTGGGCGCCCACAACGCAAGAAGTAACGCCGGCACTCCTGTATGATTGAGTGACAGCGCGGGGGCAAAAACGTATAGGTACAAAATAGAATACAAAAAGAAAAACAATTGGAATGGGATTCCAACACGGCTGGGATATATGACAGCCTAGATCCTATGAAAGAGAGTCGTGGAGAGGGAGAGAAGATGTGAGAAGTAGGTACGACGCGCTAGGAGACCAATAAACTCACACTAGACATGACAGAGGTGGTAGCAATGTCGTCCACTCGTGACCAGTGGAAACAGTGGGGCTGGTAGAAGGAAGAAGAGGCAAATCGCCCACCCCGAACGCTGCTCTCCCTACAGCGGTGACGTGTATGACCACGCACGCACAGGAATACATGTGGGTGTGTGTGTGGCCGACCCACGCTTCTGTGTTACCGTGGGTTGGTACTCAGACCTTCTCTTTCCGGATGAACGACTCTGTTTCATTGCCGAAAAGGTGTTCAAGAATGGAACGCACACCCTCACCCTCACTCTCACGCTTTATAAAGCCGTGACTAGCTGCATTATCGGAGGGCGGGGGGCCCAAGCGCCCCATGATGCTGGTATATCTTTTTGTTTGTGGTTATTTTTCTTCTTTTCTTTTTGATGGGGATGCTTATGTGGATGGATACAAATGTGTGGAGCAAACATACGACAGCAAACATACGTCGTGCGATCACGGGATGAGGGGGTGGGTAGACCGTAGTAGTGTTGTCGTGTGATGGGAAGGGGGAGAGAAATAAAAGAAGAAAACGAACACCAAAAAGCTGTCGACGAGTTAACCACTGTACCACCCGCAAACGGTGCTTTCCTAAAACAAAAAAAACAGAAAAATGTAAAAGCTACTATACGGTCGGTGAGAATCCGATCACTTTTAAGGAGGGAAGTAAGAGTAGAGTAAGGCGAAGGAGGGGGGGAAGAAGAAAAGGGTATCGCTTTCAGAAAACTCACTTCATTGAAAAGGCGCGAGCTTTTTTTTTTTTGAGCCTCTTCTCCACTTACTAATTGAGCAGGAGCTCGGCGAAGGCAAGGGCCAGGAACGTCGGGGCCAGCCACATCCTGTGGGTGTGGAGAACGATCCAGTAGCCGATGAAAGCCCACCCTGCAGTGTGAGCAGCGCTGTGGCCATTGTACCCTAGTGTGGCGTAGCCGGCAGCCCAGATCATGGTGAACACGGCAATGATTCCCGAGATGACACGGTTCACAACAGACACGGTCGATTGCTCGGCGACGATCCAGTGCCTCATAAACATCTCACCAGGGACCACAGCAGAGACGGTACGGTTGGACTGCAGGTCCACGGCAGTGGTCTCCTCCGGCGTCAGAGGACGAGACCAGATACGAGACCAGTCATGGGTCGTCGGCTTGTGATACGCAGTACGCGCAGCAGTCGTCAGGACCGGCAGAGCCGCAGCGACAGAGCGGCCTACAGGAAGTGCACGGCGGAACATGGTTAGGGATTTCGGGAGTAGAGAAAGGCAGATCCAAAGAGAACGCACGAAAGAAAAACAAAAAGGGATCGGCGCTAAGAGGGTGAAATACTATATGAATGTACGCTAGGGATACTATTGTTGAATAAAGATCACTGTGTATTGGAGAGAAGAGGAAGGAGAAAGTGTCACATGGATAGTATGCGGTATATGGGAGCGGAAGGCATGTGTCACATGAGCTTGGAAGATCAGATATGTAGATTGCTGATCCTCTATGGGTGCCGGATATCCACCTGTAGGTGATCATTGTGTAGCGCGGTATACTTAGCACCGAGTTTGGGCAACGAAAACTCCCCAAATGTTTGTCTAACATTTCTTATATCGCGGACTTGGTCAGTAGGGTATGCACACGGCGGAAGTGGAGGGAGAGAGAGAGAGAGAACAAAAAGTTTCTCAATAGTAACATGAATGAAATAAAAAAAATAGAAAATCACATAAACAAATACCCGTAGAGAAGGTGATCTAGTATCAACATCTGGATGCACGGACGGGGGGGGGGGTTCAATGTGCTGAGGTAGAGAGCAGCACTGCAACACGCTCTCCTCAGAGACGAAAGGAGGCCATGGGTCCCTTCCCAGCACCCCTGCGGAGGATATGACACGCAACCCTCAGTCTGTCTCAAAGCTGCCGGCACGAAGATAGTGTCACCCCTATCGTTTGCTTGGTGACGAGTGAGCGGGCCCTTCACCGTCCTGAGACTCGACCTAGAAGTCTACCGATGATGAAGATGTTGAAGAAGGTGACTACAACGACGATGATGGTCTCGGCAGCACCACGAACACACAGGAGGGAAAACAGTCGCTCCAGATCTTCGCGCAGAACTTGCTCACGCATGCGTGACATAATCTGGTCCTCGTGCATACCCATAAATGAGCCCTCCGTTCGTTTCATTACTTTGGTAAGAGGATCAATGCGCCGCTTCCACCTCTTCAGTGAAGTCAGTCCAATATCCATCTTGATTAGCTTCTTCCCCTTGGAGTATTGTCTGTTGTCAATACAATATGAATGCTCCTGCGGGGAACGTGTGGTGAAATAGATGCGGTCCTCATCATCATGCTCCCCAGCAAATGAAGCATAGATGGTGCGGTTTTCAATATTGCGAACGTACACATCAAAGTCATCACCACCCTGCATTACTTTGTAGTGCATTGTCACGCCCTCAAATCGGTCTTTCCCCGTTGAATACAGGCAGATCTCCTCGTCACCTACCTCAAACATCAACGAAGATGTCGTCGGACGAATGCGCATGGCAACCGCGCTACTCAAAAGACACCACGCCACCGCCAGCACAGTGAGGAGGAAAACGTTCTTGCGTGTACTGCGCATCTTGTGTTGATCCCTTTCTTTTCTCCCGTGAACTGTGAAAAGATATCACTGTGCCAGTTGGTGTTCCGTATATTGATGGTTGAGTAACTCGCAAGAGAGGGCCAAATGGCCTTCTGAATGTTCCCCCGTCGACGCGGTCACGTATTGGGATATTTGATGGAAGTTTGTGTGAAGCAAAACTGCTATGTGCGCACTCCACTGTGTGTAGAACTGTGTGTCTATATACTTTACGTCTTTACCACGATGATAGGAGGGGCGTTATTGTTCGTTTGAGGAAAAGAAAAAATATGTAAACTCCCCATGCGTAGTCAGACTTGGCATCATATCTTCTGCATTGAGCCTGGTGAAATGTATTGTGTAAATTCTGCAACTGTGCTCATCCCCGTGGCGCCCTGCTTCATAGAAGAGGAGTCCAACGAAAGTACGTAAATGTGTGGAGAGTGCTACGATTCAGTCGTTCCGTGTCGTCTACAGCCGGGGGTATTGCAATAATTTTTGTGTGTTCTATTTATGTGATTAATCAACCTCCGAAACAGTAACCAGAACCAACGTCGGATAGCCCTTCTCGTCAAGCGGACACACCGGCCTTCATGAGAAAAGACATGAATTTATCTTACAACTGTGTATTATATATAATATATATATTAGTGGGAAAAGACACCAATTTCATATCAGAGGGGTAAAGCCCCTCAAAACCAAAAACTCAAAAACGCCCGTGCGTACACCGCGACAACGACAACAGACATTGGAATGGTGTGGGCGAAATAAGAAACGAGGTACCGCAGGTGTGACAGAATACGCATGGATGCACAAGTATGAGTGCATGTATAATTTTGTTCAATCTACGCAATATTATATGTCTTTGTGTGTATATATATATATATTCATATACCTTATACACACGCAATGAGTATGTATGTGGTGTGCGTATATGTGCATATATATATAAGCATATATATCGATAGATATGAAGATATTATACACGTGTCCGTAAAGTATGTATTAGCACCACAGGAAAAGACAACTTCAGCTATATGCTGGGTGGGCCACATCTTTACCAAAAAAAAATCACACAGTGCCCACTTGCGATAATTCATGTGCACGATCACGATAACTGTGATGAAGTATAAAGGAGGGGTATTATTTTATGTGTTTTGTGTTTTTTTTTCGTGGAGTTACTTCTTCTTGTTCAGCTTCTTCTCAGCGTTCCTCAGGGTCTGGGAAAGCTTCTTCGCGTCCGGAGTGGCCAGTGCCTCGCGGGGGGCCTTAGATTGCTCAAGAAGAGCCTTCGTGATGGCAGCCTTCAGGTCAGCGGGGTGAAGAGCCTTTCCTTCAGAGTCCTTGCTGAGAGTCTCTGCAGAGTCGTAGTTGACATTACCGCCGTTAGCGTCTCCCCTCTCAATAAGAAGGCTTCCCTGATGGGCAATAATGTCCACGGCGATAGAAATGACAGGATTCGAAGCCTCGCCCTCAGCGGAATAGGCCTTCTTAATTTTGCGACGAATCTCCATGTCGTTGTCATCCAGGAAGAGCATGTCGTCGGGGAGAAGTGTCGCGGGAGCGCTGTCTGGGCGGTGAAGGGCGGGGATGCTCTGCACAGGAGCAGCAACAACCGCCACCTGACCGTTCGAATACTCCTCCACCAGGGTGGGAAGCTTCCCGTCATACGCCGTGCTCAGCACGTGGGTGGCGCCGAGCATGACAACATCAGCCACGCGCATCATTGCAGCGACAACCTGCCCGGCATTCTTCAGCTCCCCATACAGCTCCTCGATGTGGTTGAGACTGTTCTTCCGTCCAGCGTTAATCACCGCGACCCAGTAATCATTACTGTTGTCGAGGATCATGGAATTCTCACTCACGACACTCACATCTTGCGGAAGGCCGTAGGCCTGCAGAAGCTTAAGGTTCAGCTGCAGGGCCGCGTTAATATCCTTCTCGTCGCCAGTAATTTCATCAGTTGCGTATGCCGTCCACTCAGGGAGGATCAGAGACACCTTACCATCAGTATGCTCCGCCAGAAATTTTTTCGTCGTTCGGATGATACCGTTGGCAACGTCAAGGGGGAGCTTGATCACCGCGGGAAGCCAAAGAATAGCGTGAGGTGTCGCAGAGAGCTTCACACGCGGTGGCTCGGTGGCTGGCTCGGGGGATGCGCCACCCTTCCGGAATTCCTTCACTTGCTCCAACAGTTTGCCGGCCTCAGCATCGGAAGCGAAGTGGTTCCGGACAGGATCAAGAAGGAGGTTAATTTCACGGATGAGATTTTCCTTCAGTTCTTCTTCAGAAATTTGCTCCCCAACAAAAGCGCTTTCAAGTTCTGTGTAGGTGGTGTATTCGCGGCCAGAGATGGTAGTGCTGGCGCCAGGGCGAGCAAAAATGACGCACTGGTAGTAGTCAAGGACGGGGTTCTTGTCGTCCCCCGCAGACGGAGCGCCGTCGTCAGCGATTTCATTCGCCTTCTGCGTGACCCTTGGGCAGTACGCAAGCTTGACCTTGCGTGCGACGTCCTCTGCAGAATCCTCCATAAAAATGGCGCTGTCAGGGTCGCTCTTGCTCATCTTTGCCTGACCCTGCTTGAGACCGGCAAGCATATGGTGAGACAAAATCACAGGCTTCAGCTTGCGCCCGGTAAGATCGCAGTACTCGCGCGCGAGCATGTTGACCTTGCGCTGGTCAAGTCCAAGCTGGCAAATGTCGGCCCTGAGGAAGAAAATGTCACTACATTGCATCAGCGGGTAGAGAACCTGAGCGCCCGTCAGCGTACCCTCGGACTTGCCCATAATTGTGCAGCACTTCTTGATGCGTGCAATGGTGTTGCGACGGCCAATATCAAGCACTCGCTTCCAGTAGCTTTCCGCGTGCGCAGTAATTTCCTCGCTGCTCCAGAGAAAAATGACCTTGGACATGTCCATGCCGGCCGCCTTCCAGACTTCGATGAGATACTTCCCGACGATACGGATTTTTTCCAGCTCACCACCAACCTTGTCGTTCATCAGCGCGAACCAGTCGGCGACCCAGAAAACAAAGGTGCAGCCGCACATGGTGCACTTGTTGACGTTGACCGCCTTGAAAATGCCCTGTGCAATGTGCATGCGGCCAGAGGGCTCGAACCCATCGTAGCAACGAATGTCAGGCTTTTTCTCAATGAGGTTCTTCAGCTCACTCTCCATGATACACTCCTCCCCGACGCTACGGAGGATGTCGTACCGCTGCTCATTCGTAAGTTCGCCGGACATTTTGTAACGTCGCTGATAAAACGATGTGTTGTGGCTGAGTACAAGTGGTGACGAACGCAGACTCGGCAAAAACCTGGGCAGCTGCGCCGAGGCAAAGCGAGTCAAACGCAACGTTTTGATGGTGAAGAAGGAAATTTTAAAGGGACTGCCTCAATAGAAAGTGGTGTCTAAAATATGGGTTTTATTTTGTCGCACAACTGTGGAATATAGTGTCGAGAGGTGTGTGTAATGAGAACGAAAATAATTTTTAGATTGTGTACACAGGAGGAGGGGCAAAATTTGGAGCTGAAGTCAGTTACCTGGAAATATTCGTCTCGCATCATCTTTGTGGACAAACTACAGAGAAGCATAAATTGTTACCACAGCACGAACAAAGATTTCCGTGCCGTTAAACGTATCTTTGTAGGAACCAGAAGAGTGGTCGTTGGAAATGAAAGATTATTCTGTGAACCTGTGAGTAGCCAATTTTACAAGCGCTTTAGCACTGAGCCAGCACATCTGTCCACCTCCCCACCCCAGCGCGCCTCCAGTACAAACGTTTCGTGGGGAAGAGCTATTTGCCTTTAACAAAACGGTCGGGGGGGGGTCGGTGGTGTGGGCCGCGCGGGCGAGGGGAAACGCCCCCTTCAATGATAGCCGCGTGGTGGGGGGAGTCTTTTTACACCAAAGCGAAAGTGGGTTGGGCGGATGCCTCCCTATTTCTTTCAAAGTTTTC
>AUXJ01000064.1:0-16740 GCA_000482205.1 Herpetomonas muscarum
GAGGGAGGGAGGGAGGGAGGAGGGAGGGGGGGGGGGGGGGTGGACGATATGTATATATGTACGTCACTATAGATATACAGCTATCACCCACGTCTCCCCAAGCACACGCGCACACACACACGCACCGTTCCCCCAACCAGCAGCTCCATCGATTCTCCGCTCCCCCAAACAGCGGGGGCCAAACTTCATCATTCCTCTTTGATTATCCTGCCCCACACACGCTGTACGGCCATAAAACCGCCCACACACTTAGCAGCCACCGCCCGCACCCACCCAATTGAAAAACGACAACAAGGAGTGAAAAAGAGCAGACTCTTTTCTTTCCTCCCCCCCCCCCCCATAAACCGCACAGCTCTCTTTGAGTAGTCGCGAGAGAGGCGACGGGGGGGGGGGGGGGGGAAGAGAAAGGAGTGGGGGTTAAGTGTGGGTGGTGGATGGCTGGTGTTCGGGGCTGTGAGGCCTGTCAGCGCTACGGATGCAGGTGGAACGGTGCGACGAAGCCCACCGCGTGCCCTCTCTCTCTCTCTCTCCCTCTCTCTCGCAGAAAACAGAAAAGAAAAAAGTAAAGTGACGATCATAAAAGGGCGGAGAACCATAACGTTCCCCCGGGGGGGAGAGGGAAAGAAGAAAACAGAAGAGAGAGAGAGGGACTTTTTAGTGTATAAACCGAAACAAAACACACCGATATCTCCGAAGTGTGTGTGTGCGCTTGAAGGAGATTGTGAAAATGGGCGGCAGTGGGGAGGAAGAAACACACAACGGATGGAAAGTGCTGCGATGAAACACCCATGCAAAAGGGTTAAGAAACTCGCATAGAAACGGGCACAAAGAAAAGCGGGAACTGGGACCTACAACAACGCAGCAAAAAACAACAACAAAGGGAGAGAGAAGACAGAAAGGGAGGGAAAAAAAACAACAGAAGAGCACAAATGACAACAACAAAGAAAGAGAGAAAAAGCGCAGAGGGTATGTATTAACCTCGACGGATGCGTGTATCTGATTGTCTTCGTGGTGTGTTTCCTTCTTCATTTGTGTTTTTTTTCCTTCCTCCCCCTCCTGCTGCTGTCCCCTGCTCAGTAGCTGCGGCCGAAGAGAACCCACGTCTTGGCGGGGTTGGTGCAGCCCTTGCAGATGCACGTGTGGCCCTCGATCGGGCCGGGCTGCTCGTAGGGGATGCACAGCGTCTTGGCGCCCATGCTCGGGGCGCGGGCGTCCTCCTTCGCATCGGCCTGCGCGGCCTTGGACTCCTCCGCGCTGTCAACCTTCACCTTGTCCTCGCAGTCCATCGACCCGCACCACGGCGCCAGCAGCACGCACTTGTTGTTCAGCGCCGGCACAAACTTCTCCCACTCCGTCACCGTAACCGTGTGCGTCTCGCGCGACACGGCGGCCCGCTCGTACATCTTCGCGTGGATGTCCTCGAGGAGGGCGTGCATGCTCGCCGCGACGCCGTCGTCCCACGCCATCTTGCGCTTCTCGCCATTGTAGCGGACGGCGAGGGCCAGCTCCTTCGAGGCCATCTCCTTCGGGCCGAGCTCGACGCGGACCGGGACGCCCTTCACCTCCCAGTGGTTGAAGCGCCAGCCGGGGCTGTAGTTGTCGCGCAGGTCGCAGCGGGCGCGCACGCCGCCGTCGACGAGCTGCGACTCCAGCGCGCGGCAGCTGTCGAGGAGGGTCTTCTTAGCCTCGTCGGTGGTGTCCTTGGTGATGCCGACGGGCACGATCACGCACTGGACGGAGGCGACGCGGGGGGGCATCACCATACCCTGGTTGTCGGCGTGGATCATGATCATGACGCCAATCACGCGCGTGGACAGGCCCCAGCTGTTCTGCCACGGGATGAGGGTGGAGCCGTCGTTCTTCTCGGGGTCCTGGAAGGTGATGTCAAACATCTTGCCAAAGTTCTGGCCCAGGTTGTGGCTCGTGGCGCCCTGGCAGCCGCGGCCGACAGCCTCGATGTACGTCTCGACGGTCGTGGTGAGGTAGCCGCCGGCGAACTTCTCCTTGTCCGTCTTCTGCCCCCGCACCACCGGCACGGCGAGCAGGTCCTCGTACACGCCCGCGTAGCTCTCCAGGATCTTGCGCACCTCACGCTGGCACTCCTCCTCCGTCGCGTAGGCGCAGTGGCCCTCCTGCCAGAGGAACTCGCGCGTGCGGATAAAGGGGGTCGGGTGCGAGAACTCCCAGCGGATCACGCTGTTCCACATGTTCAGCCGCACCGGCAGGTCGCGGTGAGAGCGGATCCACTTGGCGTAGTACGGGTACATGACCGTCTCGCTGGTGGGGCGGATCGCGACGGGGACCTCGAGGTCCGTCTCGCCGGCCTTGGTCACCCACGCCACCTCCGGCGCGAAGCCCTCAATGTGGTCCTTCTCGCGCTCCAGGCACGTCTTGGAGACGAACATGGGGAAGTAGCAGTCCTCGACGCCCATGCGCTCGATGCGATCGCCGAGGTAGCGCTGCACGCACTTCCAAATGTAGTAGGCCCAGGGGCGAATGATGTAGCAGCCGGACACGTCGTAGTACTCGATCATCTCAGCCTTTGTGATCACCTCCGTGTACCAGGCGGAGAAGTTGTCCTCCTTCTTCATCATGATGCCGAGCTTCGTCTCGCCGGCGGCGGCCTGCGGGGCGGCGGCGGGCTTCGCGGCAGCGCCGCTCTTCTTCTGCTTGGGGGTCGCAGCGGCCGCGGCGGGGGCGGCGGCGGCCTCGGCCTCAAAGTCGACGACCTTGAAGGGGTACTCGATCGCGTCCATGAAGGCCTTGAGCTGCGCGAACGTGACCAGCGTGCTCTTGTCGTTGCGGCACGGGTGGAGCACAAACGGGTCGGCGGAGTCGGCCATGCGCTTGTCGAGGAGCACCATGACGTTCTTCTTGTCGAGGTTGTTCACCAGCGCGAAGGGCGTCACGCTGCCCTGAATGACCTGCAGCGTCTCGGCGAGGAGCTCCTGCGGGGCAAAGCGCAGGTCCTTCACGCCGGCGAGCTTCTGGACCGTCTTCATGTCCGTCTTGGTGTCGTGCAGCGCAGTGACAAGGACGATGTCGCCCTTCTTGCTCTTCAGGAACATGTTCTTGGTGCCAGTGCACGCGCAGCCGAAGCGGGACAGCTCCTTGTTCGCCTCCTCAACGGTGTGCTTCTCCTCGTGCTCGATCGTGGGCAGGGTCAGGCCAAGCTTGCTCAGAACCGCGAGCAGCTGGTCCTCGCCCTTGCAGTCAGCGGCGGACATGGCAGCGGAGGAGGGGCCGTGTGCGGATGTAGGGTTTTTGTTGTTATGGTGGGGGAGGTTATTAGTAGTGGTGGTGGTGCTTTGGAGCCGGAATTGAGTGGTGGTGGTGGGGGGGTGGGGTGTAAAGATGGGTGTCGTCCTAGAATGCGCGCCGTGCAGCAGACGGAACGGCAGGGGGAGAAAACGGTGCAGAGCCAAAGTCAAGGAAGCGGGGGGTGAGGGGGAGAGTGAAGGAGCAGGATTGAGGGGGGTTGTGTTTGCGGTGTGGTAGCCCCAGTGTGCGCGCGGCGCCAGCGCCTGCGACGAGGAGGGGGAATGAGAAGGGTTAGAGGTGAAGGAGCAGTCGGGGCGGTGTTGGCCTGTCGCTAGCAGCCCGCTAAGGTAGGAACGATCCTTGCAGCGCGACCGCGCACAAACAGCAGAGCAGGATGTCGCCGAGCCGCGACGTACAGGCGCCCCTCCATGAAGGTAGCGCACGTTCCTCCTCATCGTGCAAAATCGCGCGCACACAGAGAGAAAGAGATAGATAGATAAACACACAAAGTTGCCCACCCGCGTAGCTGCTGGCCTTTTCGCTCCTTCGCTTCCCAGATGGATAAAATCAGCGCACTGGAAGCTCACTCGCTTGCTGCCGATCCCTCAGGCTAAGTCTAACCGATTCTGTATCAGTACAGGATGTGTATATGTGCTGTTGTTTAAATTTTGTCTGTTGTTGTTGTCTCGATAGGATGGCCAGCCCTTCTTGCTGTCCGTTCACTCTCTTCCTTCAATATCACCTACGGGTGCGTACAAAATAGGTGAGGAGGGGGAGGAGAGAGAGAGAGAGTAATAAACGACAATCGTGGAAGCGAGGATCCGTTTCTGGCGCTGAGCGGCTCATAGGAGACGCTCCCTTTATTGTTTTTCTTCCGCTGTCTCTGTCCAACGCTTCCCTTTTCTCTCCCTTCTTAGCAGTTTCCCTTTACAGGTATCCAAAGGCCAGAGAGGGAGAGTGTGGAGTGGGAGTGTGGCCGACGAGCTTGCTCTCATATTACGCGTCATATATATATATATATATATTTATATTTATATATGTCAAGGCGAGGCAGCACATCCGTGAACTCATCAACTCGTTGGCCTGGAATCTCTCTCTCCCTCTTCTTCATTGGACATACTCTTTGTGGGTTTCCGTATGTACTATCACTTCTCTTTCCCTCTTTCAACTCTGCAGCTCAGGACTCGGGCGACTGAGAGCAGTAAAAGGGAATGTCGAGCGTGCAAGGTACATGTGCCAGCGCGTTGGGTGAAAGGGGGGAGGAAGGAAGGGGGGGGGGGGGGCACGATTGCGTGCCAGCTGTCTCAGCTGCCCGCGATAGAGACAAGAGAGAGCAGTGATCCAACTGCACGCGGTGGGGTGAGAAGAGGGAGAACATGAAGGAAAGGAAATTTTTAATAAAGAGGGAAAATATGCGATTCTGTGATTAGAGTTTGAAGGGGGAGGGAAGGGGGGAGGCGGCAGCTTACCTGCCGCAGCCAAGTACAGGTATTGTGAAACGTGCGTGCACAGGCAAGGGGGCGGGGGTGGAGAGCGGAGCAAGAAACGAGACGGAACAACAGTAACGGACGGAGAACAAAGATGAAAAGATGATCGACGGTAGTGATCGGCAACACACCGTTTCCTTCTTGAACCCTCCCCTCCTGCCCGCGGTGGTACCCACAATCCTCCGTTCCCAGCTTGCTGTACCTTTTTTTTCTTCTTTACCGCCGCGTTCCCTCAATGTGTGTGTGTTTGTCAGCGGCGGAGCGAGAACTTTGTGCGCGCGCTCATGCGCTGGAGGTCCTCCAGCTTTCTCTTCGCGACGTTCATGCACCACTCAATCTTGGCGATGTGCTTGCGGGGGAGATCGACGTTCTTGTCGAACTCCCCCCGGATGTAAGCGCGGAGGTTCCGCCGTGTGTCGGCGTCGTCCATGCGCCGCACCTCGCGCAGCAGCTGCCGATACAGGCCCAGGATCTCACGCTGCACGCCGCTGTACCGCGGGCCTGAGCCGCTGCGGCCGGCCGCGGCAGAGCGGTGCGGCGCGGCGCCGGTGCCGCTCCTCCGCGCTTGAAACTCCTCCAAGGAGGTGATCACACCGGCTGGATTGGCTGAGGCGGCGGGGGAGGAAAGGGGAGATGCGGAGGGGGCGGAGCCGGCCGCGCCGCGTCGGATGGGGTGGTGACGCTGCGGGGCAGCCCCGTGGCTGTGGCCGTGATCGTGGCCGTGATCGTGGCCGTGACCGTGGCCGTGGTCGTGGCCATGATCGTGGCCATGGTGGTGGTCGTCGCCCGCCCCGTGCGCCTCCTCCGACGCGCGGTCAAGCTCGCGCAGCTTGTAGGCCAGCCGGCTCATGACCCCAATCTCCCCCACGTGGCTCGTCACCTCCTGCTCATTGTGCCACGGCGTGTACTGCGGCGCCATCTTGCCGCGGTGCATAATGTCCAGACCCGCACTCGACGATGAAGACGAAGAAGAGGCGCCAGAAGCAGCAGCAGCAGCAGCAGTGGTGGTGGTGGTGGAGGAAGCTCCTGCTGCGGCAGCGGGGGTGCCGTAGAAGGCGTCCCGATACACCTTCGTTAGTGTGTCAGAGGCAAAGCCCGGGAGCTTGCCCTTACCGCGCGGGGCCCGCAACACCAGCGATAGACGCTGCATATTATTTTTTATTTATATATGAGTGGTGAACGAATGCTATGTGAAGAAAAAGAAAAGGGGGAGGGGAATCGATGCAAGTGTTGGTGAGCCAACAACAACCGCAACACGGATGCCTACAAAAAGGCTGTGGGATATTGTCGTTGGCTGTGGTGAAGCTTGCTGCTACCGGGGGGGGGGGGGGTATTGACTTGGCACTGCTCTTGTGGTTTTATACGCGTGTGTCCGTGGTTTGTGGAAGATGGGGAGAGAGAAGGGCGCCGTGGTGAGCTAAGAGCTGTGCGGTGGAGTGGAGCAGTATGGGAGCGGGAGCGAAAAAGGGGGGTACGCTATTATTATTGGTGGTGTCACAGCACATTGGGGCATTTCTGTAGCGGTGGGACCGAAAGAGGGACTGCCCATCCCGTCGTGTTTGAGGGCATTTTGATTCCTTCTCCTTTCCATTTATATTACGAGTATTGGTCCTCTTTTTTTTAAAGTTGTGTATTAGTGTACAAGAAGTCTGTGATGAAGCACTGGAGAGAGAGAGAGGGAGGGGCTGAGGAATTGGCGTGGGCACCGCGATAGATCGCTAGAGAGGTGTGCTCCGTCAGGGGAACAAAGAGGAGGGAGGAGGGGAGGGGGGGGGGGTGACGCTCGCCACCAGAGCCACCTTCTACTCTCTCTACTCTCTATTCCTCTGCTTGGGCCCATTTAATCAAGCCCATCATACTCATCGTCCTCGTCGTGGTCACCGTCAGGCTGTGCCGTGGCACGAGCACTTGCATGGGCCTGCTCAACGATTCGCTGTGCGACAGCCAGCTCCTCGTTCACCACGACCACATCGGGGCCAAGATGGAACACCGGCTCGCGGGTTATGACTGGGGAGAAGTAGGCAATCTCCTCCAGCAGCGGCACGAAGCGAACAACAGCGCGAGGGAGGCCGGGCCCATCCGCCACCGCCGTCGTTGGCGGCTGCGCGTGGGCGAGTAAGGACTGCAGCGCACACGCCGCAGCCCTGCCCGTCCTGGTGGATTGCCCGCTCTCATCATAGAGCCGCAGCGGCTGGTGGCCCGCCGCCAGCGTGGACCACGGCACGAGGAGGAGGCGCGGCTGCCCCGCCGCCGCGCCACGAGCGAGACTGCTCGCCTCCGCCGCGATGGCCCCTGTCGAGCCCAGCCACCGCCACGTCGTCACCTCATCCAGATCGTCACCATCTGTGGGAGTGGGGGAGTGGGCGATACTGTCGAGGTGATCTAGCAACTCCCACCGCGGCAGGAGACCCAGCGCAAGACCACCGGAGGTGTGTGTTGCGCCAACGTGCACGGCAGCGGCGGCGGCGTCGTCCAACTCTGCGAGCAGAGGCGCCAGCCCCACTGCGTCCCACTCCGCACCCAAACCCCCGTCACTGGTGCCTGTCAACTCCAGCAGCGACGAGCACGCCCTCGCGGTATTGGTGGCCGGCCCGCCGTAGAGCGCAGCCCTATGGCCCACGAGCAGCGTCAGCAGCAGCAGTCGCGACCGCAGCCCCCCGCCGCTGCTGCCCTCGAGGTCCCCGCCGCCACAACGGCCCCACACGCCGTGGGTGGCCGCGAAGAGGGTGCCGAGGTCGGGGGGTGCCTCGCCCTGCCCGTCGAACAGCAGCGCCCTAAGGGCGACGAGGCGGATGCCCTCCAGAACGGCAGCTGGCGGCTGCTGCAGCGGATGCCGCAGCACCTCATCGGCGGTGCGCCACGCAGACGCTCCACCAACGCGCTGCAGCACCTCATCCAGGCACAGAAAGACCGACTCGAGCACAGCGGCGTCACGAGGGGCTTCCCGCATGTGCAGTGCGTCCTGCGTACCCGCACCACCACCCTGCCTCGTGGACCCAGCAGCGTCGGCGGTGTCGCCTCCATACAGGCCCGCGAGAGTCGCGTACGGTGCAGCCCACAAAACCGTGGCAACAGACGGCAACAGCTCCACCGACTCCCCAGCGTCGTCAGCGAATGGGTGAAGATCCACCTCCTCCCCCCGTCCGCACGCGTCAAGATCGTACAGTGCACCCAGGGCAGGCTCCAGCACGCGGAAGGCCGTGTTCCGCAGCGCGTCGCTGACGGCGGTTAACGATGGGGAAGACGAAGGTGCGGCTGCGTCGCCAGGTCCACCCTCCTGCTGTTGCTGTTGAGACCTCCCCACGCCGCCGGCGGAGAGAGCCGACCCCTCCGGGCCCTCGGTGATCAGGCTCCACCGCTTCTCCTCCATTGTGACGCGGACGAGAGCGCGACACGCGCCGCACATACGCCGCAGCACTGCCTCCTGCTGCGGGACCGCCACGTCAGTGAACCACGCTCTCTCCCCCGCCTCCCCCGCTGGTGACGGTGGTGCGTGGAGCAGCCGCCGCGTGTGGTGCAGCAGTTCCTCACACACACGCTTCATCGCGTGCACGCGCGGGCTGTGCTCCAGCAGAGTAAAGCGCGTCCCGTCAGGCATAGTCAAGGGAACGGGGTCCGCGTCCCCCCGTCCTGGTTTGTCATTGCACGAGCTGCGGGACCGCAGCGCCTGCAGCTCGTCGAGGATGGCCGACAAGACGTTCAGGAGACCCACAAAACTCAACTGCACCGTCCCACCCGCCGCGAGCGCTTCTCCTGTCCCGTGCGCGTGGTCCACCGGAGATGGCGACTGGCCACGCGTACGGCCCGCATACGTTGTCATGATGAAATCGTGCAGGGGGTTCACCCAGCGCAGCAGGTTGTTTGACTCACCGGGAGGCCGCGCTCCAGCCCCCTCCGTTTCCAATGTGGACCCGTGACGGACGACGTGCGGCTCTACGCAAACACATGGGCTGCTGTCGCTTTCACTGCCGCGTTGCTGCTGCCGCTGGTGGCAGGCCGGTAGCTGCAGCTGTGCCGCCGCCATCATCCGCAGGAGAAACCTGCGGAACGCGTCGTCGTCGGCGAGGTCGACCCGCACGTGGACAGGGGCGCCTCCCGACCGGCAGACCCGCTGCAAGGCCGGCCCCATCCAGGGGCGCGCGAGAAGCGGGGCGGGCGACTCCCAGAAGAGTGCCTGCACCTCGGTAGGGACGGTGATGCACACCCCTGCGGTCCCCTCTTGCCCCGCAGTGGGAGAGAGGGCCAGCACGAGAAATCGTTCAAAAAGGCCCATGATGACACTCTCCTCCCCTCCCTTTTCTTCTGCCCCTGCTGTTGTGGGAGCACAAACGCGATGCGCCCCGATGCGACCATCGACGATGTCGCAAACGAAGGGCAGGAGGAATGTTGGAGGGGGTAGGTGATGGGCCTCCTGCGCATACTCATGGACAAGATGGCGGAGCCACACCTCTGCCTTCAACGATGTCGAGGCCGGTGCAGGGTGCATCGCCCACCATGCCAAAGCGTAGGGAAGGACGGGCCGCACCTGTGGGTGCATCGCCGGGGCAGCGTCCGCGGTCGCCGTAGCTGCGCCACCACCCCCCGGCGTCAACGTGGACTCGCCCGCTGGCAGCCCCAGTAGCGGCTCCAGTGGAGCCAGGACAATGTCAAACACGCGCCGGAAGTCGTCGTGTGAGCCTAGCAGGGCATGTCGGGACAACCACCCCCTCCCCTCTGATGGCAGCATCGATTGCTGCTGGTGCAGATCCACGCCGCTTGGGGGCAGCAGCGGGAAGGAAAGCCGCTCGAGGATTTTCACACACAGGAGAGGATGCAATGCCGGCGGTAGGGCCGTTGCACTGCCCTTCCCCGTCGCACCTGACCCCGATGTCCCGGTGCCTGCAGTGCGCTGCGCCATGAGACAGGCCAGCAGCGCTCGCTCCGCATCCTCCCTGTCCGGGGGCTGCGACGTGGCATCTGCCAGGGTGCTCACCAGCCGCCGAACCTGCTGGGAGAGGAGAGACAGCCCCGTCCGATCGCCGCTGCTCGCGCGCCTGCGGTCCCGCGGCCGTGCTCCGGCTGGGGACGAGGAGGATGATGACGAGGACATCGGAGTCAGCAACCTGGTGGTGGTGGTAATGGTGGAGAAGAAGGCAGCCGCACCGGGCACCCGGCGCGCGGTAGACGCGTGTAGGCGTCGCAGGGCAGGGTGGGGTATGGAGCGGCCCATGCTGAAAAAGTGGAAGGGGAGAGAGAAAGAGAAAGAGAAAAATAATTTGGCTTCAAACACCTCGCTTCTCCTCCACTACCTCAGCAGTCCATCCGTTTATCAATGAGTCGTGTCCACGCACACACGTCAGCAGTGAGCCACGCGCCGTACTCTGGGCGTTGCAGGGACTCCTCGAAACAAGAGGGGGAAGGAGAGGAGAAGCGAGTCAGTGCCTCTCTCTATCTTTCTCTCTCTCTGGGTACCGTGGATCCACTTTATTTTTTCAAACTGTGGGGTGTTGCTGTTGTTATTGTGTCCGTCACTTTTATTGTTGCCTATGAGAATATATGCATGCAATCGCCACTGGGTGTGGCCTCTATATATATATATATATATATATGTATATTTAGCAGGAGGAATGTGTGGAGGGTGGATCATGTATTAGCCCGCAATTATAGGGATAGGGAAAGAGAGTGTGGATGAGTGACCGCACACTCAGCCGTCATGCACTCGGTGTAACGTTGAAAGTGCCCGGACACTCCTCCTCCCAAGAGAAACGAGGTGTCGGGCGTTGGGGATGGCACGCAGATCCTTCCTTGAGTCTTTCTCTTGTAGGACATGCACACAGACACATGGATAGCTGTACATACAGTCTGATTATCTTTCATGCTGGTATTGGATATACTATCGGAAGTTCGTGCAATGGCGTTGGTGAATTTATCAGCTCATTGGCAGACAGATGCGGTAGGAAACACAGCGGCTGTCATTCCTACTGCGTGGGTGATAAGTCACTCGCCCGAAACGGTGACGGCGACAGCGAGGACGACCCCAGTAGGAGACTCTCCTGCCGCGCCCAGATTTCCCGCATGCGCTGCAGAGAGCCCATCTTCACAAAGCTGCGTTTCTTGGCGGAACTGTCGCCACCACCATCGGATGTGTTCGCCGCGCTTGGGGTGCGGGGGCGCAGCGGCGAGGAGGCAGCTGGCCCTGTGTCGGAGGACACCAAGGACAGCTGCTCCCCCTTCAGGGCAGTGGCCGTCACCGGTGTCGTCATGCCACTGCCCTCCTGCACAAAGGCCGCATTAGGCGAGTAGGCCAGTGAGCTCGACGGCGAGCTGGAAGAGGCGCGCAGCCAGCCACTGCTGCTGGCATCAAGCGTGGCCATTGGGATCGGAGAGGTGACCCCTCCCTCTGTCACCGCGGAGCGTGCGTCGGGCGAAGGTGTCAAGGGAGAAACACCCACAAAGGTAACCTTCCGGGGTGCAGCAGTTGCAGTGGCGTGTCCCGTTGCCATCGCCGGCTTCATGATGGCCGGGGCGACGCGGAGCTCCGGGGCGAGCCTCGCTGGCATGCTGAAGGACTGAGGCGCGGCGGCATGATCAGCAGCAGCAGCAGTAGCCCATGACGGCGGGCTGTGGAGTCTGTCATCGGCCCCTCCAGCGGGAGGAGGGAAGATGGGCGACGGCGACCGCCCACCAATTGAGGCCACGGCAACACTGCTGCCAGGTGACTGACTGTGTGCGAGTCGGGGCATCGTCATCGCCTGGTCTGTAGTGAGCAGTTCGGAACTGGCGCGGCTCCGGGCTCCGGCGCTAACGCTGCCGCTGCTGGTGCGGTGTGTCGCGGTGGCCCAATCAGCTGTGGACATGCCGTAGGACGACCGGGACAGCGAAATTGCATGGCGGTCGTGAGTAATTTTTTCATCGACTTCGGAGCTGTTGCTGGCGTCCTGATCCTGCATGTCCAACGTCTGTCTGATATCTTCACGTAGGGCGATGCTGAGGGCGACCTCCTTTGCGCGCAGGTCCGCCTTTGCGGCCTCCAACTCCTTCCGCAATTGGACAATCTGGCTCTTGTGCTTCTCCTTCTCCTCGCTGGCGGCAACACGGGATCGATGCAGCTGCTCCTGTGCAGCTGACAAGCGCTCGGCAAACACGTTGTGCTGTGCCCGCTGGGCTGATTCCGATCGCGTGCGGAGATCGCGGAGACTTTCTTCGAGCTCGGCGCATGCATCACGCTTTTCCACTTCAAACTGCTCGCGCAATTTTTCTGCGAACGCCTCGGCATCAAATTTGTCTCCTTCAGATGCTGATCCACTATCAGCACCATTGTTGTTCGTCAACAAGGATGCCATTTGGTGTCGAAGGTTTTCATTCTCCTCATGCGCCTGCGCGAGTTGGGACTGCGCCTCTTCGTGTTTCTCCATTAGGCGAAGATGGGAATTCTCCTGCGCCAGAAGCTCTTCTTGTAGTTGACGGACTTGTTCGCTCTGCTGACCAATCAGTGCATTTCTGTCTTTTCGAACCACCTCAAGCTCTTCACGCAGTTCGGCTGTTTGCACGCCCTGAGTGTCAATTAATTCCCTGATCACTTCAACCGACCGTTGTACACCAGAAAATAATTCTGACGCAGGTACATTCTCAATGGTGGCACTATCACTGGACACGCCGTCTGCCGTAGAATTTGCAATATTTGCGACTTGCTGTGACAGTCCACGCAGCTCGTCCATAAATAAATGCTCATCTGAAATAGCTGACGCAGTCGCTGGCACCTCGGTGGAAACAGGGAATTTCTTCAGTACATTTTTGGCCTCGTCCACAGCTTCGACGCAAGCATTTATTCCTTCAGCAGACATTTCTCCCGAGGTGAGATGGCTCGACAGGGATTTTAGAAGATTCTCGAGTCGCTCTTTCGCAGTGTTGTGTATTGGTAGCTTGGCACTACCGTCCTCGATATTCGCACGCTGCCGTGCCACCTCCTCTTCCAGGGCATGAATGCGCGTCTCGTACTCCTCCTGCTGCAAAAAGAGTTTTTCGTCCTTTGAAAGCAGTTGTGTTTCAAGCTCGTCACGTTGCAAACGGATGCGCTCGACATCCTTTCGCAGTACCTCGGCTTCGTCCACGGACTTCTGCAGACTTTGCTTATACTCCCGTGCCTTCTTTTCAACGAGCACCAAATACAAATTATCCTCGTTTGAAAAATCGTCGGTGCTGGAACGATGGCAATTACCGCCTTTTGCTGCAGCCTTGGAAGACTTGGAAGCGCAGTCATCCTTGACAAATACAAGATCGTCAGCCGCGTTGTCAGGTGGGGACGATATGTCAGACGCAATATTTTCTGACTGAGCTACATTGGTTTTGCCGCCATCGGCGTCATTCGTTTGCGACGATTTATTGCTCCCTTCAGTAGGCATCGTATTTCCTGGCGGCTGAAGGACATACCCTCTAAACGGCACGGCATCGTTTAAATGCATCAGGTTATTGGAACTCATCTCCTGGTGGTACGATTCCTTTCCAGACATTTCTATCGTTGGAAATAATTCAGCACCGTTTGGGGATTGTGGAGAGATGCTTCTCGGCTCGAAGCTCACAGATTTCGTTCGCTGTGATACACTATTGAGGTGCACGGATGCTTTTGAGGCGGCGCGACCACCCTCTTCGTCTTGATTTACACCCGCGTTTTTCGTCCTGCTGGGTCGGAAGCCATTCCCTGCCTGCCGCCAACCGCCTGAATTTTCCACTTGAGGAGTATGCTCTTGTGGAGCAGAAATTCTCACCTCCTTCTGCAATGCATTTACCAACTCAGTAAGCTGCATGCACCGCTCCCGCCACTTTACAGCCTCCTCACTGACAACACTCCTGCCTTCCTCCTCGAGCAGCCGCGTGACAGGAATAGCCTTTTTCTGTCCAGCAAACGCTAGTTTCGGTAGTTGTACAGTAAACGATGTGGCTGGCAGCGTAGTTTCCGTGAGAAAAAAATTTCTCACGCCCACCCGGCTCTTGGTATTAAAGTCCCCTGATGGTGCACCTGGTTCTTGGTGGAAATCAGGCTTGCCACATTTTTGTGCAACGTCATTTGCAACCGTTCTGGTTGAGTTCAGCGGTGATGGTGGCGTTGGCGGTGGTGGCGGGTAATTCATCGGCTTCCGAGGGGTTGGTGAATGAAATTCCTCTGCGAGTTCCCCTGTTGCCTGGTAGTAACTGCTGTCCAAAGGTGCAAGCTTGTCCTCCCTTGTCAACAGCGACTGATGATTTTGTTGCTGTGACGGCGATACCTTTTCAGTGGACTGTGTGAATGCGCCAGAGACAGGAGACTTGTCACTACTCGCTGCGTCCTGAGCAGTTGCCGCCTCGGATATATTTTCTCGCGACGTTTGTACATCCTCCTGGTAGTTCTCAGCCATGGCTTGGATGCGCTCAACGCCAAGGATTCCGTTTTGATTCATCTCCTCGTAAAATTGTTTCGAAATCAGCGGTGAAACTTCGCCACTCTGTGACATCGAGGTCGACAACTGCGATGGTATTTCAGCTAGATGTTGCTTCAATACCGCAATACTACGCCCTCCAGAGAGAATTTCCTCCTGGCTCGGCGCGCGAACTCTCGCATCATCTTTCTCTGTCGGTGATGACGCGGTCGGTGCTCCAATGGGAAGAGGGGGAATATTCTGAATCGCCTCACGATGTTGTGGAATTAAGCTGTCCGCCGAACTGGTTGCGGTGTCAAAGGTGTTTTGCTCCACAGATGATTCTGGAGCATAATCGTCCATCTTGCAAAGTAAAAATAGCTGCAACAAGTAGACAGAAAAAATTCTATGTTGGTAAATAAGACAAATATCTAGCAAAGAAGCTCTATATCGACGATCCCCACACGTGTTGAGTGCGAGAAACAATTAAAAACTGCGACAATAAATTGCAGCAAGGTGTGTATAGGTATGTATGGTGATGTAGAATTTGTGCAGTTGCCGAGGAGCGACGTATCGATCGTAGGCAAACGATGGGAAAAAATCTAGAATCTAAGAAGATGTATATATTGATACAATTAGACACGAAAACGAGGGACACGCCAATGCTCAACCCATGGGATCAGAGTAGCTATATCCTACTAGTACTGCCTGGGTAAATTATATAGACGTGATAGGAAGGTTGTGTTCGTGATGGTACCGTTTAATCTGGGGTCATATGGTAAATAACTCCCTGTCAGCCAAGTATGAGGCTATCGATGTGCCGTGGGACTTTGATGAGTGAATAGAAATTTACTGGAGACGTTAGGCTGACGAGAGGACGTCACAGCATATATATTATATATTAATATAATTTTTTGGCGGCTAGAGAAGAGCCGTAGCAAATGACGGGGACGCACATTTGCATCCATAGAGAATACAGCAATGGAAGAAATGACAAGATGATACACAAACAAAAAGATTTCCTAATTACCGTCAGACAACCAGGGGGAGAGAGAAATAGCTGAAATGTGCTACCGCCACAATATCAATCGTTTCGCGGACGTGCTGATTACAATATCTTTCACTTCAGTATAGCTGACAGGTAAATGCTAGTATACTATACAAACAGCCGCCGCTGGTGGGAAGCGACTTTCTCTTTGTAGAATGCTTTTTCCCTTGCCAAGGAAAGCCAGCGAAGGTGCGGGTTCGCGCGTCTCGTGCTGTTGATTCCGTCTTCCGAAGCCGGTCAATACACTCTCCCTGTGTAAATTGTCTCGCGCATATATTTTTTTGTTCTTGATGCACACTTAGCTGACACGGCTGTTGATACCCACTGGAGCGAGCGTGGGCTTCGGGTAGTCAATAGTGTTCCCACCGTTGGCCTCCTCTTCGAGCCAATTCTTGCGCTGAGACTGCACCTCCAACTCGCGGCGACGGATAGCCATGACGGCAGCCTTACGCCTCCACCAGGAGAAGTTTTCGTAGAAGAAGCGATCCTCGAGATGGAAGTCCTCCGTCTGACCACCGTTCGACCACGGAGCACCGATCGGTGCATTCGCATATGGCCAGAAACGCATGCCTGTCTGATCCATCAAGCAGCTGCGCCATTCCCATTCCTCATCCCTACAGAAATACACCGCGCGCGCCGGCTCTGTCATGTGGCACTTCAGGAGCGTCGCGGACTGTTGCGGGCAGAGACGGAAAGAGGCTTCCGACGCCTGCATGTAGCCGGTGACGTTGTCGATATCCTCGTCCAGGCATTTCGCCGGATTGGCACGCCAGTAGTAGCAATCACGGGCATTGTTCACTTTTTCCTGGAGAGACGGCAGAGCCTGATACAAGGGAGCAAAAGCACGGAGGACGGGAGCCGGAATTCCATCACGGAAAATTCCCTCGAGAGGCTGCTCAAAGTGATCCATTGGCGGCTATGTGTTCTGTAAAAATTTTCTACGGTATGTGTTCCTACTGATACGATAAAAATTGGTGGGGGACTCCGTTGTATGAGTCTAAAAAAATTGTGACAGTTATAAATATTAACTTCTACTATCGGTGTTCAAGCACTGACGCTATAATAAATAAAAGTGCTTCTACAGTCACTATAAGGACGAGGCGCAATTAATAACAGTCGTAGGAAACAAAGTAATAGGTATAAGCATTCCAGTCCGCGTAAGTTACATGTGGAGCACGTAAATATATTTCTTGGCAACGCACATACATGAGCAGCAGCTTGTACATAACAGCAATGCGTCCAGGATTATTGAAACAAGATACGAGGACATACACTCCACGGTAGGTCTTCAAAATGTGTACTTGTGTAAGGATAAATAATTATTTGGAATGGGTCGCTCGACCTACACAACTGGTCGTAAATGAACTACACCAATGAACCACGGCTAGGAGAAGCAGACAACTGCACCAACCGTCGTTGTACCTACCCCAGTGGATATTGGGCGGCATGCAGGCAAAATTCAACGCGGTCAACCTCCACCCGGGGGTGGGGGGGGTGGGGGGGGGGGGATGTCCGACTGCATTTGCAAGCAGAGAACCCACACGCACAACCTAGCGGGCGGCGCCATGTTGGG
>AUXJ01000077.1:0-15210 GCA_000482205.1 Herpetomonas muscarum
GGTACCATGGTAAGATCTGTTGCGGGGGGGTGGCGGCACCCCCAAAATGAAAGCAGGAAAAAATATGAGTAAGAAGTGGTAAGTATAAGGGGAGGGGAGGGAGGCGAGTTGTCTCCACAAGACACCAACACTCTGTTCAGCTGCCCCGTCTTCCCTCAGATCCGTGGGGCGGGTCCCCGCTGCCTCCCCGCAGATGACTGAAGTGATAATGGGATCTGTATCGCCGTTGCGGTAAAAGACACACCCGCCTCACTGTCGGTAGTGATGCCAAACATCTCCGACAGCTCTGAGTGCATACATGCATCGCCGAGGACACCGTCGATGAGCCTGTCTGTGAATTCCCTCCGTTCCTTCCACAGCTGCCGCGCCCGCTGGTACCTGTACACAGCGAGCTCGAGTGCTTGGTCGGCGGAGGCAGCTCCGCCATGTGTCTTCCCCGCAGACGCCCGCTTCTCCGCCGCACTTACCTTCTCCTGCAGCTCAGCAATATCCTCGGTGAGCTCGTGGATACGAGCATGTCGCTCTGCAGCAGTTGGCACGCCCGACAGCTGCGCGAACGCCTGCTCCTCCTCCTGGATGACCTTGGCCACCTCCAGGATCGATGCCACAAGACCCTCTTTGGTGGCCTCTCTCTCCTCCTCTGTCTCCACAGGTTGTACGGGGGAGGAGGGCTCTGAAATAGTCTCCACTTGTGTACCGACTGCAGTGTCCGCCTCTGTTGTTTGACCGGTTTCTGCCAGCGGATCGTCAGTTTCTTCCGCTGCGGTGGTGGAGGTGATATTCAGAAAAAAAAAGCGGACCTTTCTCAGGTCCTTTGCCTGGAGCTTTTCCTTGGACAGAAGCTCCTCCAGCGACTTTTGGATCAGCGCCTTGGACACACGGCTGCCAAGAGCATCCGTCAGGAACTGAGGAGTCACGGGTTTGTTCTCCCGCTCGAACCAATCCATAATCAGAGTCGCAATCTCCTCGGGATCCCTGATCTTCTGCGGGCCTGACCTTCTCTTACTCATGGCTCAGACGCACGGAACGATGTGTAATGTACTGAGAGGGGATGGGGATGGGGAGGGGGGGGGGGGGCGCAGTCTCCGGTAGAATCAAAATGTGCCGATGCGTACGTGTTTGTGTATTTGTGTATGTATCTATATGTATCTGTATCTGAAGTAATGCTGTCGTGGAGCTTTGGTGAATTTTTAGTGCTGTGATTAAAGAGGAGTAGGATACGTGGGAAAATGTGGGAAAGTGTAGAAGTAAGTCTGCTCAAATACACCAGACCGTTGTGGTGAAACATCGTTAAGGCCATCAACGCCCCCTCTAAAACCTGACCCGTCTTTGGAAAGGGGAGAATCCCAACGCAAAAATACACAGCCTGTATGAGGTCGGGTTCTTCATGTCTGCCCTGAGTACCTTTTGTTTACGCTACTGCTGTCTTTTGTATCTGTGCTGTACGATAGGAGGATGCGGTAAGAATACGACTAGAAGGAAGGGAGAGGTGGAAAAAGTGGCCTACCAACCCACCTTTGTCGTAGGTTATTAATCATCCTCAGAAAAGAACGGCTTGCCGTCCCTGGTGAAGTCTGTGGGGTTCACCACGCGGAACTTGCCGACGCTCCGCTCGTACCCGTTGAGGACGAATCGCACCGAGTCCTCAAGCATGAAGCGAGCCGCCTTCGCGTTGGATTTGATGTGCTCCCGCTTCGTTGCCTTCACAATCGCCACATTGTTTTCATCGACGGTCCAGTTAAGCAAAATACGCTCAGGGGAGTAACCGGTGTACTCTGACAGTTTCTTCAGTGTGTCAGTCTCCGTCAGGGGGCGGAACGCGGGTGGAGTAAAGCGCGTTGGCATCCCAAGGGGGCAATAAGCGGCGGTCAGGATGCCCTGCCCACGTTGATAGGCCGACAGCTCGCTGTTCGTCAGCCCAGGGTGGATTTCGATCTGGTTAATTGCTGGCAGGTGCAGTGCGTCGTCAGACATCACCTGCTGGATGTGGGCGCGCCCGCAATTGGACAGGCCAATGGACCGTACGAGGCCGGCATCGACCAGCGCGCTCATCGCTCGCCACGTGTCGAGCAGCGTAACGGACTCATCAACTGCAGCGCGGCCCTCACTGTCCTTCGGGTACTTGTCCGCGTCCGTCGAGAAGCTACTGGAGTGTCGCCAACACACGGGCCAGTGGATCAGGTACAGGTCCAGGTAGTCCACCTTCAGCTCTTCCAGCGTGGCGCAGCAGGCGGCCTCAACGTGATCTGGGTGCTGGTCCGTTGGCCACAGCTTGGAGGTGACGAAGACATCCTCCCGCCGTACGAGGCGCTTCTTGAAACAGCTAGTGAGGGCCTCCCCTACTTCGCTTTGGTTGCCATAGGCCTTTGCGCAGTCAATGTGGCGGAACCCGCATTCAACAGCGTACGTGAGAGCCGCCTCCACATCTGTTGGCTGCATGCGGTAGGTACCGAAGCCCAGCTGTGGGATAGCGTGTCCGCTGCGCATTTGCAGACGGTTGCTAACAGCCAAGGTGGGCATCTGGAATGCGCGCAGTGGTAGGCCATAGCTCGCCATTGATGAGGAGAGAAAAGCCAAGCTTCCCTTCTTGTGCGCGTATATGAATGAATGATGACCCCTACAAGTACCCTGTATGTTGTTGAAAGTGGATTCGATAGCTCCACGGCCGCAAGACTGTCAGTGGTAGTGGTCAATGCGGTGCCCCTCCGCTGTTCCTAATGCACGACAGCACGGTGTGCCTGATTGCTGCCAGAGGGAGTCAGGAGAGGCTGAGGGCTTGATTTTGCCACAAAAGGACGGTTGTATCACTGGATCCAACTATTCAGAGATGTGACTATCCCCGTGTGTCTTCCGTTGTCTCGGTTCGCTTGCTGCCCACGCGTGAGTTATAACGCAATCCGCGTAGAGTATGACGGATGTAAATCCACGACGGACGTGTAGGTGGTGAAGTGGAAGGATGGAAAAAAAAGAGTTAAAAATGAGGATAGAGGAGATTGGGATATTCGCACTTGTGGATGAAACCCATAGAGGCGTGAGGGAGTAGCAAACAGTCTGCATGCAGAATACTGTGGCTTGGGCAGTCTGCATCTCTGGGTGCGGCCCACTTATGCCTTGTAATATGTGTGAACTGACTTTTCACTTCTTCTTTTTTTTTCCTCTTCGCCACTAGTGATTACCAACATTAGACCGTCCAGTTTGTATTCTCTCACGATCCACTCAGTTCCGTTTTTTTTCTTGTTTTTTACTCTTATTTTATAGGCAACCCGGACACAGGGCGAGTGAGCACACAGATTCCTTCTATATACAATGAAGAGAGGAAAGATCAATCGTATGATATGAAGGTGTCTTCCTCCTCGTTGAACAGCCATGTATTCGTAAAAAAAAAATACGCCATGTCAACCAGTGAGAAAAGAGCACCTCTCTCTCTTCAAAGGAAAGGGAAAAAAAGATCTCCACAGCTGTCGCCTGAAGTCCAGTGGGGAGTCTTTTACGACATGTGTGTGTGTGTGTAGTAAATAAGAGATGACTTAAAAGGAATTGCATTTAAGTGTGTATCTTATTATTGTTACCCTTACGTGCGTCTATCCACGGCAGAAACAGGACGCATTACATATCGAAGGGGAAAAAAAAACAAGGGGACAAGAAAGAAAGGAAACAAAAATATATAGATATGGCCATGTGGGGGGAAGTCGGTCTTACGAGTGCCCAAGTGATAAAGATATAAAGGTAGCTTTTCTTTTTTATAACGGGGGCATCCTCCACAACAACGAGATAAAGACAGTGAAGAACGGAACACGATGTCAACGAACGTATGCGCGTTCGCGCCCATGTCTACTGGCTCTGGCACGGAACGCCGCCCTGAGGGCCGCGCTCGTCCTCGTCCTCATCGTAGGCGTTGTTCGAGCTCGGACCACCGCGCGTCTGCTTGTTGAGGTCTATCTTTGTCTCCTCAACGTAGCACTCCTCCTCCTCCGCGGCCTCCGGCGACTGCTTCGGGTACGCCAGCGCCTTGCGGATCGCCGCGCGGGCGCTCTCGTCGACGGTGGTCGGGAAGACAACCTTGAAACGGATGACGAGGTCACCGCGCTCGACACCGCCGGTGCGCGGCAGCGGCATACCCTCGCGGCTCACGCTGTACAGCTTCATCGGATCGACGACGGAGCCCTCCCTGAGGGTCACCTTCAGCTTGCGGTCCGCGAAGTGGTCGAGGTGGAAGTGGAACCCGGTGAGGGCCTCGCTGAGGGAGATGGTGTGCTCGCAGTACAGGTGGTTGCCCTTGCGCGTGAAGACGGGATGGGGCTTCTGCTGAAGGGTGATAATAATGTCACCGGACGCAGCCACGCCGGGAATCTGGTCGCCATCGCCGGGGAACTTGAACTTGTCGCCGTCGCCCATGCCCTTCTCCACAACCACCTCGATCAGCTTCCGCTCGCGAGTGGTCTGGTTGCCCTCGCAGGACTCACAGAAGTCCTTCTTGTCCCCGCCGATGCCCTTGCCGTCACACTTGGGGCAAGCAGTCTGCATCTGCTGCAGGAGGCCGGGACCGATCTGCACGGTACGGAGAACCGCGCCGCGGCCGGCGCAAGTCTGGCACTTGGAGCTGCCGCCGGGGAGCCGAGAGCCGGAACCGTCACACTTGGTACAGAGGCGGCGGCGAGTCACGGCAAGCTTGACAGTCTTGCCAGTGTAGAAGGCCTCGAGGTCGACAGGGAGGTCGTGGACAATGTCCTTAGGCTTGCGCTGGGCAGGACGGCCGCCGCCACCAAAGAAGCTCGCAAACGGGTGCTCCATGCCGCCCATGTCCATCTCGGCGTCGTTCTTGCCGAACATGTCGTACTTCTTGCGCTTCTCAGGATCAGAGAGGCATTCGTAGGCTACAGTGATTTTCTTGAACTTCTCCTGTGCCTCCTCCTCCTGGTTCTTATCGGGGTGGTACTTGAGGGCGAGCTTGCGGAAGGCGCGCTTGATCTCATCGTCCGAAGCGCTGGGAGAGACGCCGAGGGCATCGTAGTACTCAGTCTCCTTGACCATGGTTGTAGGTAGCAAGTAATAATAGAAAGGGGTGGAACTTGTTTCTTTAAATAGGAAATAGAAGTAAGAGAAATAGGGAGGGAGAGGGAGGGAGGATCTCAGTCAATTATTAACGTGGTAGAAGATATGGCAGCGTAACTGAGTGGGAACGGAGGGGAAAGGGTGGGGAAGGGATCGGAGGCTGATGAATGTGTTAGGGGGGAGGGGGAAGGAAATATAGAAGCAATATATAACCACTCGTTCTTATTCCAACCGTGTCGCGCAAGCCTCGCTTGTGTAAATATATTATATATATAATATATATTAATATATATGTGTATTTGTGCAAGCCAAGTGAGCCTTTGCTTCTTTAGAACGACGACCCAATAATGGATCTATGCGGACTCTGTTATTACGTGTATTCGTCTGGATAAGATTGCGAGGGATCTATAGAAGTGATAAGGGGACAACAAAGTGGGGGGGGTGAAATATTGAAAAATGGAGAGGGGGACCACATGGCTTCTCATCCCAATTCCATATCGCCATTATAACAGTACCACAGCACGTGTGCCTGGTGGGAGAGGAGGAAGACGGGGAAGGCACGCATCTGGAAGACCACTTAGCCCACCCTCCAGACGAACCACCGGGGCCGAAAACAGAGACGTGCGATGCAACGTGGTGACAGAAAAGGAAAAACAATTGGCGAAACTTTGGTGGTAATCCCACCGCTCTCTCACACATTTTTATATGTATGAAACATGTTTGACCGTCATTTTTTTTTTAAGCCTTGCTGTATAAGTGTATATGCGCCTCCACCCGCGGTGAGGGCGCTTGAAGGAACAAAAGGAGACGGGGACGCTCACTTTCGTATCCAGGTACCACACACGAATGCCAACGTCAAGTCAGTGTATACGTAATGTCCAACTTGGGTTCTCAACCGCACATCCAGGTGACTCCTACACCCTCCAGTACGCACTCCCGTCCCTTCCAGTCATCGAGGCTTACGCACGCCAGTAGGAGTTTCTGTATGTACATCAAGGCGCCGCTGCTCCCCGTCACAATGGGTGAAAATCGAAGTGGAAGAATAGACAAGGATGAATATTTTAGATGCCTCTTCTTCCTTCCTCTCCTCATACCCACACCCTAGCTGTGCGCTCTACGGGAGATGAACGTTCGAGTGTTAAAAAAAACGCTCTGATCGCCATCGTCGGAGCGGACAGGCTTTGATGGAAAGCGGGGGTTGGGGAATAAGAGGGGGGAGGGGAGGGGGTATGCACAAGAGATGCGTGGGAAAGGAACCCAAAAGGCCCACAAAACTTCAAGTAGCGTTGTGACGAAACCCGGTGCTGGCGCAATAGGGGGTAAATGGCAAAAATAAGTCACTCATTAATAGTGGGGCAGCAGGAAAGTTGGGAAAAGAGTGGGAACAATACAGCCAGAAAGCTGTTGTTTGTTGCTGTTGCTGTTTTGCGGGCAACCTCCTCCACAAGTGGCTGTTGTCGATCGGCATAATAGGCCGCCTCTATAGGGGCTTGAACGTCTTCACCAGGGGCGCCAACTCCTTCTCAGAGACTCCGCTAGCCTTGACATGGGCCAGAACGTCGGTAACGAGCTGCTCCTCCTCCTTTTCAAAGAAGAGCGCGAGCTCCCCCACACGATTGACCTTGCCGAGACCCTTGAGAAACTTTAGTGCCGTCTCGCCAGGCATAGATTTGACAGACTTCAGCATTCCCACCAGCATTTCCGGGGTCAAATTGCTCCCGAAAAGCGAGGGGAGGGAGCTGGGGTCCATCAAGCTGACATAGTAGTTACGAAGGTCGTCGTCCTTCTCAATCGTGGGGAACACGCGCTCGAAATCGGAGAGAGAGTTCGGTGCCTTGAGCGACTCCTTTGCAGGCAAACCACGGTTGCGCATTGTCACAGACGGTACAGGGTCGGTCTTCTTCGGACGTGATGCCGCCTCTTTCGCCACGGGGGGCTTTTCCTCCGCCCCATTCGTATCCGTCTTCGCCGCCGCTGCCGCGGCAGGAGACACGTCTACATGAACGGGGGGCTTCGTAGTCGCCTTGGGCGCAGAGGACGCGGAATGGGATGCCTGCGCTGAAACAGGAGGCGGCGGAATCTTCTCTTCCTCCTCTTCCTCGATCACCTCCACACGGGACGCGCCGCCACGGCTACGGGCATTCATCAGGCTCTCCTGCCTCCGCACCTCAGCCTGCCTCGCCTCCTCGTGCGCCTTCCGCGCCTCCTCCAGCTCCTTCTCCACGCGCTGCTGACGCTCCGCAGCATGGCTGTCTGGTGTCGTCGCCGCAGCAGCCGCATCGGTGCTGTCGCCCCCCGCCTCCTCTTCGTCTTCATCATCGACCTCTTCGATAACAATCCTCTTCTTTGGTGCCTGCGTCGTCGCCTGGGCCCGAGCGGCCTGTAGCTTCTTGGTCACCTCCTCCAGCTCCGCCAGCGCACTGCTGTCGTTCGGCACGAGGGCGAGCACCGATTCCAGGTCCGACCGTGCTTCCTTGAGGTTGCCCATGTTTTTGCGGGCCACGGCACGACGAAAGTACGCCTTTGCATAGCCGCGGTTCATCTGCACACACGTTGTGGCATCCTTCTCTGCCTTGGCCCATTCCCCAAGCTTGATGTATGCCATTGCCCTGTTGCCGTACAACACATGTGTGGTGGCGCTCTGGGGGTCGAGGTTGATGCCCTGGGTATATGCCTCAATAGCGTCACTGGTCTTCCCCACGCGAAAATACTCGTTGCCCTTCTCCTTGGCAAGTTGAATGGGGTCCTGCTCCGGGGGCAACTGCTTCCCCTGCTGCTTGGCTTCCTGCGCCATAGCTTGCTTGATCGACGGAACGGTCCCGCGTACGGGAGGCTCTACGCCGCCGGCCTCAGCAGCTCCCGGAACCTTCCGCGACTTTCTCGCCGCAACCTTCTTCCCAATCTCTTCTTCCCACATCTCGAGGTCTTTCAACTCATCCCGCAAGTCGTCAGACTGTTGCCGGATGGCATCCATCAAACTACGATCCATCTTTCCTTATTCTTTTAAACAAGACTCCTTGGTGCGAAAAAAAAAAGAGGATCACGATGGGTTACTCTGTGATAATAGGTAAATATAAACAGTGAAGAGATGCTGACAACAAATAGATGTCTTTATCCCGACAAAGAAGCAAAGACCCAACGGCTCTTATCCACTATTGGTGATTATAACAAAATACTGGCGATGCTGTGAGAATTGAATGCGTTAGATCGGAGAAAAAAAACGAGAGAGGGAGGAGAACACGTAAGATTTACAGAGAGAGGAATTTAAACCAGAGAGAAGAGGAGTTGACATGAAACATGAGATCCCACTCTTGATAGAATTTTGCAAGTATCATTTTCGATTCGATCGGTACGCTTGTGCGACTCCTATCGTCAAGTAACACCGTGTTGGGCACCCAGAACAGCACTCACTAGGTACATTGAGCATTTATGTGAAAAGAACCTTTTTACGAACGCCGCAGTTTCTACTTTCATCTAGTTCTATCAAAGGCAGGTCTTATGTTATTCGCTCGACGATAACCCTCGAGTCAACTTGTGTGACCATGGCGAGCCTCTCCGTTCACTAGCGATGGCAGGGCACACACCACCACCACGGCCACGGAAGAGCAGAGGCCATTGCGGTCATTCATTACTCAGAGATCAAGTACAGAAACAGAAACGACGGGACGAAGACGAGCATCGGCACACGAATGTAGTCTCTCGCCATATATCCATCGGGGTCGCGCTGGTACGCAGCAAACATGCAGCCCACAAACACTACCACGTGCCCCACCCCTAGGACGCTGAACCAGTTGCTGTCGAACAAAGCTAGTGCGGCAACTGCGAGCCACAACGCCAAAAAGACGCTGCCGACATTGACAGCCTTGAGTCGCGTCATGTGTGCAATAGTGTCCGCTGCCACGAACGATGACACCAGCGTCAGGAGAACCAAAAGTAGAGCCCACATTACTGCTTAGGATGGGGCGAGACCGAAGCAGGGAAAACGGGGGGGGGGATAGCGAAGGCTACTCTTCAAATGCGAGCACGGTGATTATACTTATGATGTGTCGCCACTGTGGTCACTCACGGGGTGTTCACCAGAAACTAGGAGGTTCTTGTAAAGAAGAAGGAGAGAGGGTGTAGTTAAAAACAGAGTGAAGGAAACGACATGCATTGTGCTCTAGAATTGCCATGATGCCGAAAAGGCGTTCCCACCCCTTCTGAGCTTGAGAAGGGGCAGGAAGAATGAACCCAGGAGGAAAGGGTAGAAACACTCTCCAACGAACACACGTACGAAGCGCCACCAATGCAGGACAGCAGCCAACGTTTAATCACCCTTTACATGTTTGTTGATTTATCTGCCCTGCATCCGGAGGATCCAAGTGCCAAGAATTACAACCCAAGCCGGTGCTAAGGTTACCCGTCGTACGTGACAGTGTTGCGGAAATATGGTGCTTACAGTGAAGAAAAGTGATGACTGTGAAAGTTGTTGAAGGGAAATACGCAGAATGCACAAGCTGAAAGTCCTAGCTGCTATCATCGAGAACTTTGAGCGCTTTAGCCTCGTCAGCCTTAGACCACTTTTGATCGCGATCAAACGAGTCTTTCACGACGTTCATCACGCCAACAAAGGCCTTTCTGCGCTTAATGTTGTCCTCATCCCTGGCGTCCTGCTCTGCCTTCACAAAACTAGCGTACAACCTCATGAAATGGAGTGTCTCTCCCTGGAGCCTGGCTTGGAGGCAAGTCGCTATGGTGAAAATAGCCATCCACACCAAGAACTGCACTTTGCGACATTTGCGTTTGAACTCAATGTCCACCTCACGCAACAGGTACGGCGCCAACTGCGTATCACGGCGCGCGTACACATCAAGGTGCTTCATATACGGCTGCCCCTTTGTTTTGTGCTCAAAGATACCGTGCCTGCGTGCTGTGAGGAGCGTCCCACGGCGCTCACTCTGCACCAGCGCACAGGTACACAAACGCTGCATTTACTAAGAAGTAAACGTTGCTAAGAAGTACCTCGCATGAGCATGTCACACGCAAGGGGAAACAAAATACCAAAGTGGAAGAAAGTTGAGGAAACTGAATATGGCAGCAGCAACGACTGTCCGAACCGGGAAAGCGATCATTAGCACCGGGCATACATATACCGTTACGGGTGTGGATAAGCTCTGTCCCATTAATGTATAGAATAGAAGATGAATCTCGTCATCCAGCCTGCATGGACATGAACATCCCTACTCCAAAAATACCCCTCCATATCGCCTACTGCGTTTACATTACTTTATTTACTATTATGACAAGAGATGTCAGTTTAATTGTCAATAAACACTTAACCGTTTACAATTGTATAAAAAAAAGACCGCATCAACTAGCAAGTGACGCATCCGTAGGAAGGCTTACGGCCCACTGAACTGAACTCTTCTTTTACTCCCTAGGCCGCTTCTGCGCTGTCTTCTTACCAGCATTTTCCTGTCGGAGGCGCTCCAGCTTTGCCATGACAGCATTCTGGGTAGCGGTGGATCGGGGCATCGTTGCGTTGGTGTACCTGACCTTGGATCCCCGCAGCTTCCCAGCCAGAGGCGCACCAAGCTTCTTTTCAAGAGCAGCCGCAACGTCAGGCTTATCGTCGATAGCTGCCAAGAGGCGCAGGTACGGTTTCTTCCGGGCAGCAAGCATAGTATCCACTTGACCAGCATTCTCAAACAGCTGAAACACAATCTTCTTGACCGCCTCGATCGATCCGCTGCGAGAAATAACCTCCGAAAAAATGTCCGCGTACATCTCGCGCTCTAGCAGCTCGCGAAGGTTGGTCCACTTCGCAAGAATCTTGGAGACATCGGTAACGGCAGACTCAGAGCCCTTAGACACCAGTGTGTGAATGATACGCTCACGAGGACGCCTCGAGCCATCAGAAACAGAAACAAAGAAGGCCTCAAAGAGAAACTTCGAAGCCTCAGCATGGCGGCTGTCGTCCTTGGGAACGGACAAGACCATTTCACAGAACGTCAGAACAGCCTCCAGTGATAAGGCCGATGTGCTCGCCCCGTGCAACGACTTCTTCCCCTTGGCATCCTTGAGCACCTTCTCAGCGAAGCCTGCGTCGAGATAGAATAGCCTGGCTGCTGCCGGTAGGTAACACGGATCGGCAAGGAGCTTCTCCACCTTGGCCTTGGACAAGCTGTCGACAATCTCCTGCACGGATTCCTCCCGGCAATCTTCGCGGTACACGAGGGTGTCCAGAAGCTTCCCCATCGAGCTGACGAGCTTCGGCTCAGGACCCTTCTTGAGTGTCCAGGTGTCTTTGTCCGCCTTGAGGAGTTCCGCTGCCAGCAGCTCGACAGTCTTGATCGTCCCATACTTTAGAATTGAGCCCAGAATAGAAATACCATGAACATCTGTCAGCATCTTCGACACGAATGGGAGAACAGCCGCACAGAGGTTCCTCTGAGGGCCACGCACGGTAGCTTTCGATAGCACATGCTCCACATTCTTCGCCGAATCTGGGCAGAGAAGACACTTTTCGCCGTTCCCCTCAATGATCTCTGCCCACTTGTTGGGCTGCAGAGTAAGTACGGTGGTCATCCTTTCTCTGTTTGGTGATGTGGAGTGATGGACGATCTCAGACAGCTAGGAAGGAAATTATCTGAATAGATATGGTAAGGGCGCAGGAGGTTGATAAGCTGTTAGAGGTGGAACGACAAGTATCGTATCGAGCAGCATAAAGCTGGACAGAGCACAAACCATAAACGCGCTGGGACACAGATGCTCCCCTTGGGAGCCCATGGAGTCAGGGAACACTACTACGCATATCCAGGTTTTTCTTTGTGGGTGTAGCGGCCGCCGCCGGCACCCGTACTATAGAGCTCCCGGCGTTACATTTCTTTTGTTGTCACATTGCGAGTAGATATAGGGAAAGTAGTACAACTGGCTATCGGTTTTGACAGAGGTCGATAGCGAAATGATCAGTTCCGCTAGCACTTCTTAAAATCAATACCACATGCCATAAAAGCAATAAGGAGAGCAATAATGCCCAAAATGACGACGACACCAATGGCGAGCATGATGTTGTGTTTAATCTGTGCATTTTTCAAACTCCTCGCATTGGAGTGGAAGCCCTGCGCCTCCTCGCGTAGGAGTTCTGTGCGATCGCACAAACCATCGATCCGGTCGCCCCGATCAATGACACTGTCAAGATTCTCTAGCATGACCTGCTTTGTACTAGCAAGCTGCTCCTTGATCTGCGCGAACTTATCTGACTGCGGGTTCTCGTTGTACGAGCGTGTCGTTGAAGAAAGTGTGGATCGAAACTTTCCACAGTTCGCCGTCGTGATTTCCTCGGACCGTGGATAGTTGTCGGGACCTCCTGCGAATTGACTTTTGAACTCATCTTTGATACGGCCAAGGAAGCCGTACACAAGTCTGTTTTCGTACTCCGGAGCAGTAGCGCATCCATACACTACCTCATTCTCCACAAGAAAATGATACACATGCTGCTCGTATTGGTAACTGGTTTTTGTGTCGTGTCTTGGAAGCCGCTCCAACATCTTTTCCACGACACTCTTCATCTGCTTGGAGACCCTGTCCTCAGCCACAACGTTCCGCCTATATGCGACTAAGGACGCTACGATGGACATGGTGAAGTGTCAAGATCCTTCTAGTGTATTCACTGTGAGACATTTACAACAGATAGACAAATATGTGCACAGATCAATTTTGTTCAGCAGGTTAGGCAAAAAGTGCAGATACAATTCATAACGTAACAGTGTGGCTGTGCACGCAAACCGCCTCTCCCACATAGCAAGACGCCCACACTTACTGTCATATCGGCACACGTTCATAATCTCGTGGAGAGTGCTTTCGAGTAACAAGGATACTGGTGCTGATGTTGATTGAATTAAGACAAGCATTTCACAGGGGGGAAATTACACAATAGAATAGTAACAGGGTGAAAACGCCAAAAATGGCTAGCTGTTCTTTTCAGAAGGTATAGTTAGAATGAGGGGAGCAAGGTGAGAGACGCGAGTAGGTTTGAGCAGCACCCACTGAGTGACACGTCTCGAATAAGCTGCTTTCTTTTGTGTGTATATGTTGGGTTACTTTTGAGCGCAGGAAGAACGAAGTTGTTGGGACCTCTCAGGTGAGAAAGAGAAAGTAGTATAAACAAAGACAAATTAAAGAAAAAGAACACTTAGGAGGGAGGAAAAGAATAAGATCTCTTGCAACAAGCAGAGTCTTTGTCGTTGGTGCATGTTTGCTTGCTGACACATAAACATTTCGTTGAAACTACCGTCTTCAGCGCGGACAAGCCATATAGGTTGTGCGGGGTAAGATGAATTTTAAAAAAACGTTGTTGAAGGTACCACCACTTACTGCATGATGGCAACATCCAGACCCCAAATTTCGCAGCCGACAACATCTGCCTTACCATTCATGGCGAAGGCCGATAAAGTCCTATCGTCAGCTGCGGGGTAAATACGACTACTGAGAACATATTCACCATCGTTCACGAACACCTCCACACTTGAACGGTCAAAAAAGATGTGAATAATTAAGAGGGCGCAAGATGGAAGGGGGCAGCTACGGTACCCACTAATACAGTGCTCGGGATAGTGACGACTGACAGTGAGCCGCTTCGTCTGATCGTCGACGAAAACCTCCAGACCTCTCCCAAGCGCAAGTCCGTACTTCTCGGCGGTACTGTTTTCGATATTCCACGCGATCTTTATTTCACAAGAGGAGCAGTTTTCAATGAGGTGAAGAAAGGAATTTTCCTTCACTTCCTGGGGCACCAGATACTGATACCCTTTACGGAGCATCTCCATCTCGCGTACTGGACGGCATCGTAGTAGCCCCGTACTCTCGTCAAGCACCACCTCGCGCGGAATGGATAGTAGTCCTGACCAGTTGTGCGCCTTTGTTGGCATGTTATTATCCCACATCTCCAGCCAGCCAAAGATGATGCGACGTCCGTCCTTGGCTAGAAAGCTTTGTGGTGCATAAAAGTCATGCCCGCGGTCCAACTCTTTAAATTTGGTCGAAATATCAAATGGCTCGTCTGGTTTCCACTTGCCGATGAGAAAGCCAGATTGATAGCGGTTTCGGTAGTGATAGCCCTTTGGTCTCATCCCTTGGGGTGAGAACATGAGAACGTGCCTGTCACGTAGTGGGAAGAAATCTGGGCATTCCCACATGAAAACGTTCCGATCCTCCGACTTTGCGAGTACTGAGAAGGTGCTGTCGTCCCAGTCTTCGGGATCATCGGTACTGTAAAGGAGAGCTTGGCCCTGATCTTTGCTGTCACGCGCGCCGCACAGCATCCACCATCGTCCACCTTGATACCACACTTTCGGATCACGGCAGTGAGTGAAACCTGCCGGAGGCTTAACAACGATTCCACGCTTCTCAAAGTTGAAGCCATCCTCACTCACAGCGAGGCATTGCACTTGGTAAATCTGGGAATCATCCATGGCGTCGCCAAGCCAGTGATGGCCGGTATAGAACGCGTACAATTTTTCGTCGTGTACGATGGAGGAGCCAGAAAAACATCCATCTCGGTCCCAGTCGTCTCCTGGTGCGAGCGCGATGGGATGGTGTCGCCAGTGTACCAAGTCCTCACTTGTCAGGTGCCCCCAATGCATCGAACCCCAAGACGCCGATTGGGGGTGATGCTGGTAGAATACATGATAAAGACCTTTGAAGTACACGAGTCCATTGGGGTCATTCATCCACCCTGCGTACGGCGCGATGTGGTACAATGGGTAGTACTCTTTGTTCACCTCTTTCCGCAATTTCAACACAGCGGTATTCGCCTCTGCGACGCGGCTTTCGTGTGACATGACGACGTTGCTCTTCGATAAAACAATATTTTATAAGTTGGTGCGAATGTACCAATGTACTACAATACAATAGGGAATATAAGTGGGACAGAGATATTTGACAGTCATAGAGCTCCTGATTTACATCAGCTAATGCATGCTACGAGAATACCCACACGAGCTGCCACATAAGCCCACGATTCAAAGAAGTATTCATTGCTGCAAGTGTTCACGTCAAAGTGATGGAACGGGCATCCTAGAAAAGGCGATCTTTACCCCGGTATTTATCTGTGCAGTCGCTTAAATAACCACCAATGGTGATGGAATTTTTTAACCCTCGAGTTGCATCATCTCGGGC